>WEKW01012238.1:253246-295161 GCA_013389905.1 Sula dactylatra | reverse complement strand
CCCCCCGCCACCCCGCTTTCTAACTCTGAGTGCTGTAAGGTTTCAGTGATCAGTAGCAGAATGAAAGGAAACCGTCTCCACCGTCATCCGTTTCATTGGAGCCGTGGCTTTGTTCTGGATGTCTCCGGGTTGCCCACCCTGCCCTCTCCTCCTCCCGCTAGCAGCGACCGGTTTCGTTGGGACACTTGCCCGAGCAGCTCGTTTAGGCTTTGCTCGTCTCCCCCCTCAATCCCGCGCCCAGAAGTCGCCTGGGCGGCAGCAGCTTCCGGGAGGCTCAGCCTTTCCACCCTCCCTGCGGCTGGGCCGGGGGCCGTGGCCGGGCCGGCGGGTGGAAAGGACCCCCAGGGGGGGGAATCCCCCCTGCGCCCACAGCTGCAGCCGTGCTGTGCTCGGAGCCCTTCGGCCGCGCGTGGTAGGAGCGGGGACATCGCTGTAGGAGACCGCGGTGGTTTTTTCTGCCAGGGGGACTTTCTGTTCCCTTTCTCTTCTCCCTGTTTTTCTTCCCGCGCCTCTCCCCAAAGTCACTTTTGTTTTCTTGAGATGATAAGTTTAACATGACTCTTGATTTCTTGTGCCCAGCACGAAGGCCTTGTTTCTAAAGCTAGTTTGTTTGTGTTTTACTACCTTGTTAGTATTCCACATAAGATCGTCTTGAATGGGAAAACACTTAACTCTTTACCAAACCAAAGGTTGCTGTTTTATTTCGAAGCATCTCGTGTTCATTCCAGTGAAGCAGAGGCTGCACTATCTTTCTGGTGACACGAAGGTCAGTGATGCCAAGCTGTTGGCAACAGTCTGCTCAGAGCTCTCCCTCTCTTCTTTTACTCTCTTTTGGGCTTGTTTTTAACCCAGTCTGGTCTTGATCTGTCCTTTACGTCAGCCCTGCTGTGGCTTGGGTCTCTGAGCCGGACTCAATCGCACTCTGTCTCCCCCAACGAACACCCGGCCAAGATGCTGGTGTTCTCTAATATTAAACTTATTTACCTTGCTAGGGAAAAAAAATGACCTGCAAAAGAAAATTGGCTGGTAGAAGATCCCCAAACACTTTGTCCCTTTATTTCGAAGCCGAGCTTTACCCAAAATTATGGCAGGTGCCTGCGACTTGCAACTTAAATTTCCCCTTGGTTTTCAGTACTTGGAAAAGTAGAAGTCAAGCAGCCTGTCAGACTCGTACTCCTGTAGTAGGAACCTCAGCCACCGCGGGGAACAAGGGAAAGCCGATGAGGGAAAGCGCAGTAGGGTGTTCAGTCCGGGCTCTGCCTTCCGGAGACTGCCAGCAGGTACCCCTGGGGCAGCAGCTGATTTCCACGGGGCTCTCAGCCGGTTCTGGTCATAGTTGGCTTCGTTTTGCAACACTGCAATAATGGCAAAAGGACAGGAAAGGAAAACAGTACCTAAGGGGTTAGCTTGAGAAAAGTAGCTTCCTTGTGTTGGTCTTTCTCAATTTATTTTTAATATATATATATATAAAATATATTTATATATATATAATTTGCTTGCCTGTAAAATTTGCGTTCATTAATGTGTCGCTGATGGATCACTTGGGCCTGTACACACCAATTAGCGTGACCACTTCCATCTTAAAAACAGAAATCTAAAAATANGTCTCAGCCGGTTCTGGTCATAGTTGGCTTCGTTTTGCAACACTGCAATAATGGCAAAAGGACAGGAAAGGAAAACAGTACCTAAGGGGTTAGCTTGAGAAAAGTAGCTTCNATATATTAAGGACTGTGGGTTGTATACAAACTATTGCATACACTTGTGCAAATCTGTCTTGATTTAAAGGAAAAGCAAAACCTGTATAACATTATTACTACTTGAATGCCTCTGTGACTGATTTTTTTGGGTTTTTTTGGTTGTTTTTTTTTGTTTGGGGTTTTTTTTTTTTTCATTTTAAATATAAACTTTTTTTGTGGAGTATGCTTAATGTTTTATTATTTCCCCCACCCCATTTCCCTTGTAAATACGTTTTGTTCTGTGTGACTCGGTTCGGAAATAGTTAACTGGTACTGTAATTTGCATTAAATAAAAAGTAGGTTAGCCTGGAAATGAAATTTAAAAAATACCAAGTGTGTGGTCTTTATTTCAAAAACTTGCCCCTTTCTTTCCTCCTCCTCCTCCTCCTCCTTTCCCTTCTCCACCCCTTGTTCCTCGCCCTCATACCTCTTTCCACTCCGCAAGAATAGGTGGACGTGAATCTTTGTAATAATAATTAAAAGAAAAACCACAAGAAATAAGCATGTTTTCTTAAATGAGCTGTGTTATTCCATGCTATTTTTCAAGAGATGCCAGCTTGTCTATGATACCGTTTGATTTGATGGAGAGAGGAACCCTGGGACATAAATATTTCGAATTAAAACCAACTGATCTTCTTTTACCGTCCACCTATAGATACGAACGTAAGAACCTGTGTAAACTGCTGGCTTTGAATCCTGCACTCATGGTTGTTTGGGTTTTTTATCTTTTTTTTTTTTTTTTTTTTTATCATTTGATCCCATTAGTAATGTTATTTGGTGGTGATCTGTAAAGTTTGTCGAGACCACGTCCAGTGGACCGTTCCTCCAGCAAATCAGCACGTAGCTATCTCTGAGTTGGGTTTCAGGTACTGGATAATGTATGTATTAAACATGACATGTCTATTAGCGCAAAAGAAAAAAAAAAAATAAATAAAATCCTTTTTTGGGCTGGCTGACCTGGCCGAATCCATTCTGTCGCTATCCTAAAGGCTAGATGCGAGGTCATGTGACTGCTGCTTCAATAAAAACAAATTTATATTGCAAAGAGGCTCCTCTCAGTTTGTTCGAGTGCCATGAGCCGCGGTCATCCCCACGAAACCTCCTCTGCTGGGCTCCAGGCTGGAGCCCCCACTCCGGAACCGCTCCCGGAGAGGTGGGAGTGGGGTGGGAAGGGGCGTCCTGGCCATGCCCGGGGCCGGGGCACTCGGCCAGGGCACGGGGAGAGCCGCCTCCAGACGGCTGCTCGGGGAGAGACCTTGGTTTAGCAGAAAGGCCGCCTGTGCCCAAATTCAGCCAGGACTGGAGAAGAGGCCGCCGGTACCAGACTGTCGGTGAGTTAAAGGACCGAGTGGGCGAAGCCTGGCACTTGCTGCAGAACGAGGTGTCCCCTGCTGCCTGGACCGGGCAGCCTGCGGCGACAGGACGGTTGATGCCCTTGATGGATCCACACCGTAAGTGTTGTGTTAGGCTCCCTTTCCAACCTGCCCCCTCTTGCTGCTACATGCTGGCTCCCCTGGACTAAGCCATCTGGGGCCTGTTCTTGCCCTTCCCAGGGACTGAAGCTGCGCCCCTCAAAGCAGGTGCCGGCACACCCCAGCTCACTGTCCAAAAAAAGCGCAGGGCTTGTTTTGTTCAGCCTCTGCCCCTCCAGCAGGCGCTGGGATACCTGGGCGACGGGGCCAGGCAGCTCTCTGCACCCCGGCCGCCCCAGAAGCAGCACCGGTGACCAGCGGCTGTCCCTTCGCTTACATCAGTCCAACGTCACCGGGGTTCGGGCTGCATCGAACTCGTGTGCCCAGATCGGGGGTGCTCTGCTCAACCAGTCGGGCCCCTGGCGTTAAGGGTGGCCAGTTACGTCTGCAAAGGCATCGCTGACTTCAGCACCTCGCTAGGTGAGTTTATTGATCTGATGGGGAGTTCATCACAGTCCTCCCTAATTTGGGGCGGCGGTTGATTATCCTTGGGCACTTCTCTTTCCTAGGCACACACGCACTGGGGCCTCCTGTCTCTTCTGAACCTCTCTCACCATGAATGCGAGCTGTGGGCTCTATTTCTGCACCGTCTTCGCACAGGAACCCTCTGCTCCAGTCTTGGGTCTCTCTTGTGAATATCAGGGCCCCTTGACCAGGACCCAGTCACCTCATAACTTTGTGCTAAGCTGACTGGAAGGGGATCTTCAGCTCCTTTGCATCTTTCTAATCTTTCCAATTGCATCTCTTCTACAATTGTTTCTAACACCCTCCTTAAGCAGCGGATACTAAAACCAGGCAGAGGTTTCCTACAGCGGCCTCCCTAGTGACAAATAAAGGCGCTAGAGGGCATCTTGCAGCTGGTGCCTCTTTGTCTCCTTACCTGAGGATCGCTTGCATTCGCCCTTCTGGGTGGAGGCTGCCGTTGTCCAGTTTATCCATGACTCCCGCCCTTTGTAATTCCTGCAAACATTATCAATGGGTCTTTTACGGTTTCCTCGCAATCACCCTTTTAAAAGATACAGCGAAACACCTTAGTGTCAAGAGCCAGGCCTGGCACAACCTTCCAGAGAACCGTCGTCCTGTCACCCTTCCCCATGTGAAAATACCTTTCGAGACCTGTCTGTAAACCAGGTTCAAATCCACTTAGTTGTCTGTCACTGATGCCTTTGAATGATTTAAAATGCTAATCCAAACACAAAGCAGTACTGAGCCAAATGTGGTACAAAAGTCTGCTCCACTGTCGTGCTTTGTCTTTATCAACCAAACTTAGAGCCATCTGGGTTGGAATTAAACGTCGGCGTCGAGGCTACCAGCACTGTTTGTTATCTGGAAGGTGGCAGCTTTCAGGCTGCTGGTGGTAAGGTCCCAGTGGCTTTTTGTGGGAGAAGAACAAGAGCCACAAAGGAGGAGGGAAGCAAGCCACAAAACGTGGAGGGGAGAGCGGGAGCGCCTCAGTTTGCGTCTGAGGCACTGAGTCCAGTTGCTCGGAGACGGCGAGCCCAGCAGATGGTACAACCTCGTTAGCCGGTCTTGAACCTCACTTCCCTCCCTTGGCTCTGGGAAGGGTTTGGCTGGGTTGGCATCCTGTCTTCCTTCGGTAGCCTTGGGGGGTGGCGTTCCTGGCGAGGGCAGGGCTGCTCCATCTTTGCTGGCTTTGCTAAACCAGTCATGCCCAAAGGCTGCAGGGTCAGACCTGACCTGCTGCCGAAGCCGAGCTCTGGTTGGAAAGGAAGGTGTGTAGGTAGCAACACCGCACGGGGCACGGCAGGAAACCCAGGCTCGTGTCTTGGCATGAATGTCATACAACTGCTGAGGCTTTGGAGCAGAGACCAGTCCCCCAGGCAAACTCCGGCTGTGCTCGTCACAGGAGGCAGCGCAGATGACGGCGGTCAGGGCTGCAAGGGAGAGTTGGACTTTCACAGTAAACATGTGTCTTTGGTTAATGCAGGAATGCAGTCCTGGACCTTGTTGCACGCCTGGCTATCTCCTGGTGTCCTGGCACAGATGTTTTCTCTTTGGTATATCCTAGTGCCCCCTGAGAGTCTGCATTCAGCTGGGTCAGTCTCCCATGCAGGCAGTGGAGTTAAAGCCTTCTCTTTCAGGGATTCCCTGCCCTCTGCATCACCCGTCTCTGCTCGCACTCTCCAGAGGTAAGGCTGTGTCTTCCAGGACGAGGTAGGTGGAGAACAACCAACCTCTTCCCTTGCGGAAGCTTGCGAGTGGCTGCAGCAGAGCATTTGTGACCAGGGTGCTCTGTTAGGACAGCCGCAGCGGGGCAGCCTGCCCGAGGCCAGGGCATCCTGCAGAGCCCCCTCGCTTGCCACAGGGTGAGAAAACGTGGCTGTGGGCAAATGAAACCTCATCCCCAGGCAAAGCTGCCTGGCCAAGCACAGGCCCTTCCAAGCAGAGGTTGCAGGGCCCTGGGGTCTGGGGATGTAAGGGATTGTTAAGTAGAGAGATGGAGGGGTTTGGGTTGGTTTTTTCCTTGGGGTTTGGGGTTTTTTCTTCCATAAGCAAAGTTTTTAAAAGCTGATGGAATCCCGGAGTTAGAACAGCACTATTCATCTTAGCTTGCTGCTTGAACGCCCTGTACTTGAACACCATCTCCACGTGGTGAGCGTTCGCGGGGTCCAGACGACGATGCTGACACAGGAACGCATGGCAGATCTTGTCAGAGGCCGGGGCTGCAGGGAGTGAAGTAGGGTCAGATGTGTGGTGGGAACAGCATGTGGGCTTGAGAGGAAGCAAGAGGTACTTGTCTTCCTCTCACCAGCCCATCAGCTACCCCATTATCGCTCTCTACACCTACCTGAGAGGAGGTTGTAGCCAGGTGGGTGTTGGTCTCTCCTCCCAGGTAACAAGAGATGGGACGAGAGGGAATGGTCTCAGGTTGCACCAGGGGAGGTTTAGATTGGATATTGGGAATAATTTCTTCACTGGAAGGGTTGTCAAGCACTGGAACAGGCTGCCCAGGGAAGTGGTTGAGTCACCATCCCTGGGGGTATTTAGAAGACGTGTAGATGTGGTGGACTTGGCAGTGCTAGGTTAAGGGTTGGTCTCAATGATCTTAAAGGTTCTTTCCAACCTAAATGATTCTAGGTTTTCTATGGCCTAAGAGCAGGCGTGTCCTCCTCCTCCCTTCTGCAGCTCATTCCTTTAACTAAATCCTTTGCCAGGCAAGAGTGCTCGGGAGGCGGATGGTGATTGCTGGCAAAACCCGGGTTGTCTGGGGGCGCTTTTGCTCAGGGACATTACTGATACCATCTGGGATGCTGTCATTTGTTAGCAGTCTCGGGAAATGAAGGGGACCACCCAGCTGGGGAGTCTTTGGACCATCTCTGTTACGCCTCGTTCCTCTTTCAAGATTTTTGTTTAATGGCACCAGGCCTAGGAACGCGTTGGTCAATGGAAGCTGTTTCTGCTGGAGACAACAAATTTGGGGTCTGCACAGCAATGAAAAACGGTTTGCATGTGGCTGGAGGCTCAAAAATTACATGGGCAGGCGGAGAAAGGCTTCAATAGGTAAGGAACCAACATGGTGTTTGCAAGAGGCTTTAAAGGCAAGGGCCGGCTAGTCCTGGCTCAGTAATAAACAAAAGGGAGATTCATTCTTAGGATCAGTCCTGCAGCAACTTCAGGAGAGAGGAGTGAATGCAGCTTTTCAGCCTCCATAACACTGGTGGGAGCGGCTGCTTTCCAAATGCTAGTGATATAAAATGATGAGTCAGAAGATGCTGGCCGAGAAGGGTATTTAGGAGAAGGTTTAGTGCACTCTCGGTTTAGGGGCTACGTAAGAGTGCTGCTTAAACCTTTCAGGCTTCTTGCTGCATCTGTATGCAGAGCACCGGTGGTGTTCATGCTCAGGGCTGACGTCACCGAGAGCAACAGCATCGGGTCCTTGCTGCGCAGCTGCAATTAGCTCACTGCAATTTGCATTGCAGGTTGCACCGCACGCTTCCAGCCGCCACCCCAAGGAAGAGGATGAACGTCCCCGTGCCCAGCACTGACCGAGGAGCTCCACGATGGGCACAAGGAGCACAGGTTACTATGAAAGCTCCCCGTTGAGGAGACTAGACGTGATAAATGTCAGACGGCTGGGCATGGGCTGGGCTGGGCAACAGATCCAACCAGCCGTAGACTAGTGGCCAAGCGCAATGGTGAGTGTTTGCAGGGGTGGTCACGGCAGTCAGGTCTGTGGGGGTGGTGTGCTGAGCCAGGCTGGCCAGGGAGGGCTCTGGCCCTGAGTAACAAGTGGATACAGGTGAGCAGCCCAGGAAGGGAACAGGACCGGGACATCCCTTCTGAGCGCTACATGAAGGATCGGGCTTCGGCACGTGGGAACGGGCCAAGAGAAGTGGCCTGGACTCCAGCCACAGGACGTGGAGGAAGAGGTGCCTGGGGTTGACGTAGCCTGTGGGAGAAAAAGGAAGAACACGAGGAGACGAATGATACAATGGGAGCAGAGAACCAGAGCTGCCTCTCCTCCCCGGGTTTCAGCATACATGCTTCCCGTCTGCCCGCTGGGGTGTTTTTTCTCTCATGCAAACAGTGTCTGTTGAGACGCTTTCCCTGCCAGTTCTGCTCCTGGCAGTGGCTGTGAGGAGAGGTGGGGGCCTCGGTCCAGAGTGGTCGAGGCAAACTGAATTTACTAGTCCAGGCGTACACGTTAACGTCTCGGGGAGCTGGCAGTTCTGGCACATGTTCAAAACAATTCCTGCCTCTCTGGTGGGGTGGAGAGCATGGGTACGGAACAACAGCTCCTCTTCCAAGCCCAGGCCCGACTCTGGAGGGTGCTGAGCTGAGGAGGCTGGTGGATGCTGAGAAGATACTGACTCATCAGTCAGAAAAACGCAGGAAAAGCTGCGTCAACAGGATTTTGGTGGAAGCCGGGAGGCAAGTCTGGGAGGAGGTGAAGCTAGTGCAACTGGACCTTGTTAAAAGCCTTTGGCACGGGAGGACCATACTTGTAGGGTTATTCCCCCCGCGAAGTTGTGTGAGGGCTGAATTGAGGCCAACAAAATGCGTTTGCAAGACCAGGAGCAGAGAAAACAGCGGCGCTCAGAAAGTGGCAGGAACTTAACAGCACCACAGCCAGGTCTACAGCAGCAACTTTTGTGAGTGTCATGTTGCTTTTCAGGGAGGCAGGAGAGATGGGAGAGCATGGGTTTGTTGTATTTTTATATTGACAAAAACGTAGATATAGTAAGTGTCCAGCGAAAAAGATGTGTTGGCTTCCAGTTGTCCTACCAAAAGTCCTTTTTGCTGGTCTGACCTGCGGTTACCGCAATAGGATCTCCTCCTTCCACACTGCAAGAGCCATATTGGCAGGGAAGACCTGAGACAATTTGTATTCATTCATTTGCTGCAAAGGGACTGATTTTCACCATTCTCACAGCGCAGTGACCCCAGAGGCTCGTTTGGTTCAGCCTGTCTGCCGCACCTGTCAGGACGCAGAAGCTGGCAGAGCGGCACAGCCAGGCTTCCTCCCAGCAGGCAGCTGGTGAAAGAAAAGCAGGACAAGCAGAATTTCCCCAGTGTTTCCACTGTATTGGTGCAGGCCTGGAGGCATCTGCTGTGTTTGTTTCGGGTACGGGCTCCTCCCCAGGGCTTTCTGGCTCCTGCTAGGAGAGGGAATGGTGCATTCTTGTGCTGTTGATTTATGATCCCAATCCCCTCTCACTGTGCTCGTTTACTTTCTCAAAGCACATTGTGCAAAGCTTGGAAAAAAAAAAAAAAAAACCAAAAACCCCACACATGACAATTGAAAGCAGTTTCTAGAGCACAGTTTCCTGCAGGAATCCTGCCTTGGCCTTCAGTTTACATGCTAGGCAATGTCATGTGGAAAAGATGGCTTTACCCTGACGGTGTCCCTTAAATCATAACAGAAGCCAAGACATTTATAGCTCAGCCTGTGCATAGCATCTGGAGTCCCCTGCCCCCTCGTCGTGCAGAGGGCTGTATCCCTGCAGAAGACCAGAGCGCCGCAACCTACGTCCATTCCCGCACCTGTTGGAATACTTCTTATCTTTTTAAAACCATGTCAAATTGTACAACGGGCCACATGGAGAATGTTTATTTCGACATACCATCTCGGAAATACAGTAAATGCCTCAATGGATCGGTCTTCCTGTTATACTGTTCTGCTGCCTCAAGTTTTCCATGTCTCTCTTATTACATTGGACCTTGTGATTCATGTTAACCCCCCTCTCTCAACCAGGCTAAATTTGTCCAAGGTGGCCTGAGGCAAAAGAGCCGATCCCTGCACAGCTCCTCCTCCCACACTGTGGAGAGTGTTTCGTTCTATGTTTTCGCACTTGCTATCTTCCCTTTTCCTGACTCACAATGTACGCTATGAGAATTTTCCCAAACCCTAGCAGGATCATCCTCACAGAGTCCTAACCAAAACTCACCACCCACCTCTGACTCCTGCCAGATTCTGCAGTACTTACAGAAGCTACCTGGCCCCACCGGTCACCTGGTGCCCCTGGTTCAGTGATCTGGAGATCAGCAATGGTTTCTTGGTGCAATTCCCCTTTTCCTCTCTCCAGTTCTTATTTACAGCTCAGTGGAATACGGGGGTATTCAGACTTTTATTCTCCTCTCTCTCTCCCATCCGTGCATCCTGCCCCCGCAACCCAACCCACGAAACAGAAACCTGACGCAAATTTTTTCCAGGAATGCACTAATGAGCCTGAATTTTTGACCAGCTGCTGGTTTGTGTTTTGAAGGAGCAGCGCTATGTTCAGGATTAGTTAGCTGGACCCTACCTGAGGCTTTGCAGACCCAGCACAAAGAACGGGACTATCAGTTACAGAGACGTGATGGAAGTACACAGAGATCAGCCCATTATCACGTTAGCACTGAGAGCTCATACTGCTATTTGTTGCATAAGTTGTAGCCATCAATGAGTAAGCATTTTGGGTGTGGTGGTGTGGCTGTGCCTGCTCCTCCAAAAGCCAGTGCTGGTTTGATGTTGGTATCAGTGTAAATGTACCTTTCAGATGCTAAACCCACAGACCTCAGCAATTTTGACAGGTGAGGCTGGAGAGCTGAGCAAGTCCCTGACAGCTCTCTGATCAGATGCACTGCGCCTGTCTGCAGCCTGCTGATTCCTGACATCCTGAGCTGGAGCACCCCCATGCTTGCAAACCAGGCAAAGCCAGCATCCTTTCTGCATGGTCCCCTGGAGCTGGAAAGCCACAGTGACTAACGCTGTTCTAAGAAAAATAAGATTCCTTCCAGAATTGTTCTCCTTTGGGATGATAAAAAGCAAGAAGAGGTCAGCCCAAAGGGTAATGTTTCTGGAAAAGCCATAACCGCTGGCTAATGGGTTCTTTGCACAAGCTACATCAGCCCCCGCCATGTCATTCTGCCACGGCCTAGCCTTAGTTATTAGTGCCAGACGCTGCCTGGTTGGCAGGAACCACTCTGCTGAGGTCAAGGGCGCTCTTCTTTATGCAAGGGCTAATTATGTGAAAAGATGATGCAAGATCTGACCATTTTCATTCAACTTCAGCCCTTTTTAATAGCAGTGCTAATGCAGGAAGCCACTCTTTGCTTTACTCCACTAAGGAAATCAGTGGGACATGCTTGAGAAAAGACTCTGTGTATGGTCTCAACTCCAAATTTCCCACTGCTGGAATATTTTTTCATTTAATGTAATTGATGCAAGGAAATACCATCAAAAGCCCAGGTGCAGATCTTTATTGGTCTGTGCCAGGAAAACAAACATAGAATGCTAATACTGCTTTCTCACTCAAGCTACTCTTAATAATTAGAAGAGGAAAATTAACTAATGAGGTCCAAAGCTAGTTGGGGAGGGGGCGGAGGGGGCTGGACTGGGGCTGCCACACCAAAATGTATACAGAGTGGTTCCAGGACGACATTGCTGGCAGGCAGCAGGAGGGACAGCCCAAGGGAGAGAGAGGATTTTCCATTCTGGGTGCCCTGAAAAAAGTAAATATAATATGCTTCCCTCTCCTTCACCATGCTCCGAGCTCAAATCATAGAGGGGAAGGGAAACTCACCTGACTCATCTTCTGTCTCTAGGAGGCTGTGGGATCCTTGTCTGATCCATCTGAAGGGTTCACTGCTGTCTCTCCCCGGTTTTCTTCGCATGGAAGTTCAGCTAGTTCGCGTGCAACTGGGGCAGAGCAAGTGCTGTCAGCTGCGCTTGGTCCAGCAGCTGTCCCACTCAAAGCAGCGCTAGCTGTCCCAGCAGGAGGATCTCCCTTTATCTTGCAGGCAGATGTCTCCTGAGGTACTGCCAGATCAGCCACTACCTTCTCTATGCCCCTGTGGATGATCTGATGAGCAGCATAGATGTGTTTTCTTTGGGACTGCCTCACTGTGCATAAAAAGAGGTAAGGCTTTTACTTGGAAGTGTACAGCAAACTGTTCTCTCTAGGGGAGAAGGGAGGGATAGCTTTTAGCCTTCCTGCAGCTGTGGAAAAGCCTATCTCAGGAAAAAAAAATCATGCCCTTCTAACATTGGCTGAAAGTGTTCTACTGCCACCTAATAGCAGCAACCAACTTTGCATTTCACTTTGAAGACTAGTCCCCACAGTGGGAAACACAGCCAAAGAGTTTTTTTCCTTTCCAGCTTAGGGCATAACTGCCCAGATATGTTATCATGCTTTAAAATAACTTCTTCTTCAAGTGTCTGTTAATTGCAGCAGGTCTCTGGAAGACTGGAGCGGAAATCTGCCCTCTCCTGTGTTATGATTTTGCCTGGCCTAAGAAACTCTTACTGAGTTCAAAGTAAGGCTTGGAGACAGTATAGACACATTAAGTCACCTACCTTATCATCTCCCTTTTGCTACTGCAGGATTGTTCTTTACTGTGTTTTACAGTTTTCATCCAATCTCATTTGTATACATTTCCAGCCCACCTCTTGGGAAATAACTACCCAAGCCAAATAATTCACCCTACAATCCTCTTCATTGGTCTTCACTATTCTTCCCTCTTTCTCTCTTTGGACTTACGATGCTGGTAACAATCATGGGGTTTAAAATACTGCGTGCTTGTAAGGAGTGTGCAGGCAATGTTGCAGGAACGAGCTGTGGCTCTCATCATGTCACTAACCTGCAAAAGTCCAAGACTTCCTTGTTACTTTGGTCTGTTTATGTTGTAAGGCTGAGCTGTACTTTAACTGTGAATCTGAACCACTGGTGCCTTCACGCTGTCATACAGTTCTGCAGACTGTCACTGGCTCAGTTGCTCAACCTTACTAACCCATCCTGTATATGTTTATCCATCTCCCAGGTCCATTTTATCGACAATGAATGCAACTGGATCTCACTTGCATTTGAAAAGCTCACCCGCCAGCCAGCTCTCAGTTCCCAGGAGAGCTTTCTTTACCCAAGGCATTTTGGCTTCAATTGTGTACGTGTACGCATGAACTGCAGCAACTATACCAGGAATACTCTCCTGGTATTGCTGCAGTCCCTTCCTCTATCCACCGTGAATTCCATCTAAAAGAAAGAGGGCTCAAACTGGTGAGTGATTGTCCTTTTTTAAAAGCAAGTTTTTTCATATCAGCACATTGACTTCTGCTTCCAGTGAGGGAGGGTTCAGAAGTGAGGTGCAGAGGGGTTTCAGGATGAGCCAGTATTGGATAATTCCTGTTTTTATGCATAGGAAGGTGACAAAAAGAGGAGAGAAAAATAAGAAAAGACTAGGTAGTGGCAAAATAGAGATGTTTGAGGGGAAGTTAAAGTGTAGGCAAAGACTGAACTTGCAGGCCCTCAAATCTTTGCTCTACAAATGGATTTTCTCCTCTGGCAGGCCAGACAACTGTGCTCTCAAGATGACTTCCTGCTAGTTTCAAGGAAGGTGTACGCTCAAGCATGTACCAGGTTGCTAAAACACAGTTTCGTAATGAATAAACTGGCTCACTATAGGGAAAGGTTTAAAAGCTGCCCCATAAACTCAGTACACTGATGTGCTCATGAGTTCTAATGCCATTCTTTGATGCTACTTCCTTTACATTTATAGGGAGTAGTTACTGATTCTGCTTCCTTGAAGGTATCACTGTGCAGGAGGTTTACGGCAGGGTGTGCTCATCAGAGTGTACGTTTGGTAGAATTCAGCTCTCTTTTAAGTATATGGAGTCCCCTCCACCCCACAGAGCAACAGCAGAACAGAGGATGGGCCAGGTCTCTTCCTGACATTTGATGTCTGCTGTCACAAGAATATTGTGGCAAATTTCACCCAATGATGTTTGAAGGCGCCCTTGTACTTTATCANCTGCTTTCTAGGAAGCCTACTGTAGCTACCACAGATTTTTAAGATATTTTTTCCTCTGTTGCTTGGGAGTGTTTCTGAGGTTCTTTGATCATTAGCTGCTGTTGCATTTAAGCACATATTTTCTTCCTTGATAGTACCTCTGCATGTCCAGAATCCTAAGGCCATCTCCAGGTCTTCTCTTTCTGTTTACTTTCTGAGACAGGCTAACCTGTGTGTGGGTTAGTGCCTGAGCTGCAGGCTTCATTGACTAAAATTACATCACCTGCTCTGGCAGGCTTGTGGAAGCAGGGTTAAGGAGAAGGAAGCTGATTTAAGCTTGTGCAGAATTGCCAGCTGCTGAATAGGTACTGTTGCTGTGACAAATAAACAAACTAGGAAGAAAAAGTTTGCACAATTCAGAGACCACAAAATGTGTTTGCAGGGTTTGTGTTTCCATTCACAAAGCAACAAAAAAAAGCAATGAAGTGCCTTTGTTCTCAAGTCAGAGAAGTACACTGCGGCAAGGACCACTTCAGACTCTATTGCTTTTCTTAGGTTACATCTGCTTTCTATGAGTGACTGGTTTAGTCGTGGTCTTCTGAGTGTGCTGGTCATTGGAAACATCCCAGTTAAGAACAGCCATTTATTCATGATACTCAATGCAACACAGGTTTCCAGGGCCTTCCCCTCTTTATTTTGACAGATACTATTCCATTTTGGCTAAACAGAAGCATCCTTTACAACTGCAGGATTATCTACTTAAAACATGATGCCACTACAGCCAACCCTAAAATCTTATCTTTGCTTCTGACGCTCAACCAGTTGAGGGGGGAAGGGGAAAGCATAGGAAAGCATATAATCTTCCTTCCACATATGGCATATATTTAAGTAATCTACCTGTTAAAGACTTCTACAGTTTTTAGAAATTGCCATATAATAGACAATTCACAGCCATGCTACTCAAAGACTTTTCCCAGATTGTTTTTGAAGGTACAATGGGCTGCTTCTTCTCACGTACTTTTATTGTTGCAGGTACACCAAACTTACGTCAGGTCTGAATTCAGGCCACCATTTTGAAAGACTAAAGCTCATGAGAAATTGCTGAAAAAGGGTCGGAGGGCTTAACTTACTACTCGCAGAGTGCAAAAGAGGAATCTCAGAGAACTGAGGCAACTCTTGGCACTGCATCTTTCCTTTCAGTGAGCTAGAGTGAGGAGGGTGAACCAGTTCACAAAGAGAATAAAGTTACTGGACTCCTTACCTTTTTCTCTGACAGACATTTTCTCAGCTTCTGGAATCAGGAAATCATAAACCAGCTCTGCTACAATCTCTTCTGACTGTAGGCGAGTTCGACTACAGAACAGATGCAGAGTGGTATTAGTATTTTAATTTTCTTTCCAGATCACCTCTGCAAACACAAGACTCCCTTGTAAATATACTCTCTATTTTCAAGGGAGTGTATTGTCATGGTGGTAATTGTCAGCTGGGTCTCTCTTCATCCTACTGATAGGCGACAGTGTGACTATTCCCCTTTGCACCGCACTGCCAATGTGTTCAATACTGCATTGGAAAGCAATATTTCCAGGGAGAAGATCACCCTGGACTCCTTATCCTCAAAGGTATTTAGGAGCCAGTTCTCACTGATGACAAACTGCGTTAGACACGCAGATACCTCTGAGGATTTGTGTCTTTGTCAATTTAGTCTTTGGCCCATTGCTGAGTTTGCTAAATTCTTCCCTTTTGTGACTCTGCATTTGGCTGGGCCCCATGCTTTTTTCCATGCCAGCATTTGGTGGGTTCCCAATTGGCCTAGGGGCTGCATGCATTATCTACGCTTCATTCTCCCCAAGGATTTCAACATTCTGGTTGTATTCATCTAGTTACAAAATACACAGCTGCCGTACCATAGGAGAGTCACTGTGTCATTGGGATTTTTATGGCTCAATTCCAAGAAAAGAGCATAGAAACTGAACTGGAGGTTTGGCAGGTCCTAAAAAGTATTCACTGCTGATGCCCCAGCCAAACACAAGACTGTGGTGTTCTCAACAACTTACTCTACTCAAAGTGCCTTGTCAGGCAGCCATCAATATGACTGACCCCCATGGAAATTGGCAGTTTCTTAAAGAACAGCCACCCCAGAATGAGAGGCTGCTGTATAGCTGTATCTTTTAGCATCTCTTTCAAACGGATTTTCTGTAGTAGTGTAAATAAATGAAAAGACCAGGATGAATGGGTATTGCTTTAGGCAGTTCCCAGATTCACTTAAAGCTCAGTCACAGCATCACATGGGCATGGAGAAGTCTAAAAAGGGTGATTCACAGATCCCACAAGTGATTTGCAAAAGGAATCTGGCATATGGTGTATAGAAATAAGGCTCTGATGAATTTATATGTGTGTACCAGGTAGTAACAGTGTGGTTCCCATAGAGCAGTCACACTAATGAAGTGACCATGAACAGTATTGCTCTGCCCTTCCCATGTCTTAGGTTATACATGTAACCACAGATGCAGATGGTCAGGCAGATTCTAAACTGCAGTAAACAGCCTCTAATGTGCCATTTAATAACATACCGACTTTCCATTTCGTAAGCAATGTCATTGATTTCTACAGCCATTCTCTGAATCTCTTCCCTGGCTTGTTCTTCAGCCGTGTTCTCCATGCTACTTAGGATAATGTCTTCCAAGTAGGAGTCAATAGTGCTCTGGTGCACTTTCACCACCTGGAAGAAAACACCAAGATATATTGTTTCTCTGCCTATTGCTGTGCCAGGAGCATGGTGGAAGCAGATTTCCAAAGAAGTGAGAACACCAGATTTTCACCAGACTCTTAATTTCAGGCAGGCCAGCCTGAGATTTGGTTTCAGAGGTGCTTTCTGGGAAGATTAACTTGTGTAAAAATTTATTTTCTAATAGTTCCTTCTGAGAAGTAACTGAACAGAAACAAGTGCAGGAAAGAAGCAGTGGTGTAAGAAAAACTTATCCGCAGATCCAATTCTGCTGCAGCAGGTTAGTTCTATGAATGCAGTGGCAGTTGCTTCCTCAGTTCTCATGGTCCCCTGAGCAACAACTGCCAAATAATCATCGTTATTGACTTCAGTAAATTAATCAGCTTTCATTCAAGCAAATCCTGAAGGAAAAGGTTCCGTCAAGCCCGTCAAAGCAACATTAAGATAAAATTATTGGTTTCCTTATAAGGGTTGTAGAGCAGAGATTCTAGAAATGGGTGTTTTCCTTCTGCTAGTCTGAAAGGCATAAGCTTAGGGCACTTTGACCCTCCATGCTTCCCACTCAGAGATGCAGAAAAGCTAAGAGGAGAAGCTAAAATGAAAAGAAAAACAAACATGATGCCAGACTCTCTTGGTATTGACCTCCTCCCACAAAGTTTGAAAATTATTGGTTTAGTCAATTAGGCTCCCACTCATTCCTTTCAACTGGGAGAAATATGCTTCATGCAGTCAGGAGCTAGAGAACAGGAATAGGACTATAGAATAGTTATGGAATATGGTAATTTTTGTTTCTGGATTTCAAGGTTATGTTATCCATTTTCATTACTTTAAAATAATTTTGGTACCTCCTGTTATTTGCAGTCCACTTTTGGGGGGCAAAACCTTTCCAAAACCTTGCTGAAAGGCATCCTTCCTGGGAGAGCACCTAATAGTTCTGCTGGACAGACCAAGTGCTGACAAAACATTATTCCTAAAGATGATCTAGGTATATCTGTTCTCCATAGGTGTTTGTTGTGGAAATTTAGAAACCTACCTCCATTCATGCCTAACAGGACTGTCTGTAGGGTTATTCAGATCATCATTGATTTAATGGGCATGACTCTTCCAGGAAGGAATCACGTTGTTTTCAATAAGCCTTCCACCTCAATTTTAAAACTAGCCATCACCAAAGTCAGAGCTGAAGCACCCCCCTTCCATCTGGACCGTCCCACAAGGAGGCAGTTCCTACAAGCCGTCCACAGTCCCACCAGTCTCCCTCTCTTGCCTGTTTGAAAATCTCATCTTCTTCCTGACGCTGCCTCTCTTCCACCTGACGACGTCCTCTCTCCTCTGCTTCCCGCATCCGCCTCTGCCTCTCAGCCAGCATGACAAAAGCGTGGATTTTCCGTTCTTCTTGTAGCCTCACCAGCTCTTTGGACAGAAAATCAAATATGTTCGCCAGTACCCTTCCTTCTTCCCTGGCCAAGTGGTTTTCCACTGATGACAGCTTTTAAAAAAAATGCAGAGAATTGTGTTACAAACCCCAGGAACATTGTTCGAAGTCCCAGGACTACCACAGGCCTGCGAAACAGGTCTGCAACATCCACTCAGACCAGCCATGGGACAACCCTAGGAGTTTTGCGTTCTTCTTGTTTTACATGCACTGGCCTGGGTTCTGCATAATGTAACGTTCCTGTATGTAGGCTCTGATGGCATAAAGAGGCTAAAAGATGGCAAAACTAGTCAGGGCAGGAATAGTCCTGATACTGTCACACTAGGACAAGCAGCCCCTATGAGTGGGTGGGTGGGAAGAGATAAAGCACTAGACGTGCTGTATTCCAGGTAGTATGAACCGCTTTTGTGGTTGTGAGTATAACCAGAATAGTTGCTGAGGCCATCTGCTTGTTACTGGGGAACGCTCCACTGCCCAGACCAAGAAAGGAGAGGTATAAAAGTGACAAGGAAATTACTTCAGCTGCATACCCTCCATCTTTCTGTGCTAAGCTTAGCTAGACCAGAACAGAAAAATAGGATCAGAAGTTGCAAATGAAGCTTCCCTCTAGCATTTGGAAAGTAAACCCTCAATCTTTATGAGTATGAAGCTTGAGTAAAGGTTTAGGAAACGGTGCAATTGTGAGTACAGCCACATTTCTATCCTCTCCTAAGGATACAACATGTTTGTTACGGTTCAAAGCCACCTCAGTGAAATGGTATGTCTTTGGCTGGACATTCATGATGCAACCAAAGTGATTCAACTTGCTGAGATAATAGAGCAACCATGAGTCCCTACAGTTTTAGGGATTGAGTTATTACCTAAAACTGTACGAGCAACTAACTGCTCAGTACACTGAATTTGCAGAAGTGCAAATGAGTCCTCAAAATTCTAGGTAATGGAAAATCAGAAAGTCTGTCACAGAGCTGAGACTAGATTCCAAGTGTTCAGTGTTACTGTGCCATTCACTCCTTGTTCCAAGCACATCATGTTTTATGGGCTGAGTATGTGTGATTGCACTTCAGAAAGGCACAAGTTCTACAGTAAGTTCATTATCTCCAGTATGGACTATGAAGCCACAGTCTTTGGCAGGAGGGACTGGCTGGAATGCTGTGTCTCTGTTGGAATAAACAGGCAATAATAGAGTAAACCTGAACATAAAACTCAAAATGGAGCTGAAAAATCCCAGAGAAGCAGTAATAAATCAGCTTTCTTATACTGGTGTGCCATTTGCTCATGCAGTGTTTTCAAGAAAGTGGGATCGTCAGTGTTGTACACATCTAGAAGTGCCAGAGCTTAGCCCATGTGTGTTTAAGATGGAGGACAGTAACTGCACCAGCCCACAGGGAGGGATAACATGAAACTAACATGCTGCTTCCTTTTTACTGCTCCAGGTGCTGTGTTTAAAACTGGTATCAAATGGAGGAAAACAACGCAGGAACACTCTTGTCTTAGACTTTTGTTATACACGAGGTTGGAAATTTTCAAACCCTCATCTTTGACCATTTTATCTGAAGTTTTTGTCCTCTTTCTTCAGGAAGCATTTCTTGAAAAATGCCTCTCTTTATACTAGAAAGGTCAAAAACATGAAAAAAACCTGTGACCACCAAGAACTAAAGAACTGTGAGTCATCAGTGACTTTCTAAAATAGCCACACACATAGAAAACTCCTGCACATGCATTCCAGAGAGTTTTAAAGTGCAAAATGTTTGAAGACCTGAGCCTTGGACTGTGTGCCTTCAGAGACATAGTGGGGGGAAAAAAAAAGCAAGAGTAGAGGAGGTAGATACCAGCAGAGGGGGATAGTGGCTCTCCCAAAAGGAAATTCTGAGATCAGAAGTCAGCATCTTTACCATAAGCTCTCTCTCCTTCTCTATAAATGTCATTATGGTGTCTGAGCTGCTCTCTCCTTCCCTCTCACCTGGGCTTCCAGAAGAGAAGGAGCATTTCAAGTTCCTAATGCCTAAGGCTTTTATTTTTCTCTTAATTCCTCAGTAGAAAAAGTCTGTATTCCTGCATTCCACACCTGGGCTCCCTGTGTATGAGGGAGCATATGGAAATGATAAACAGTAAAACACAGTCACCCGGTTCAATCTTTTACTGAGGTCTGAGGGGAAATTTTGTTGCTGCCCACCCAGCAGGAAGCAGTGGTCTGGCTTCACCTCTGCCAGGCCAGCTGGCCGGTGGATGCTGTTACTGTAATGTGGAACCTGCAGAACTGCCTCAGAGCTGGTCACTGAAAAAACAGGAGAGTAGTAAAAACGGTAGGAAAATATGCAGGAATGTGGGAGATACTGTATATCTGAGATGCAGTGAAGTCTGGACAGAACTTCTTCATGATCCATTTCAGACCAGCATCTGCCATTTGATTAACTTTGCTCTGGAAAGTTGTGGCCCTGCAAGGAAATAGGATAGGAATTTGCATCCCCATCTCTCACTAGATCCTTGGCAGAGGATGGAGCCCAAAACCTCTCTGCTCTCCATAACAGTGGCAAGTACAACAATGTGACACCATGCTAAGGTCCTAGAAGTCTTGAGCCCAGCAAGATTTACAAAGTAAGGCTGCTTTGGCCTCTTTTGTGATGTTTTATGCCTGAGGAGGAGCCTGAGAGGGTGCCAAGCTAAAAAATGAACAGGGAAATGACCGAGCAGTAACACACATTCAGTAAAACATCTGACAGATGTGAGTGACAAGCATGTATTGTGATGCCAGGTCACAGCACCAGTCAAATGGATTGAAATGTGGGAAAACTGAGGTTCATCTGACAGTGCAGTTTGTTCAAAGCCCTGTAAATATAAATAAGTGCTCTGTCTGCAAACAAAGCAAGGGCAGCCTGGGTAGCAGCTGTGGTCAGGGCGCCTCAGTCTGTTTCTGAGATTCCCCAGAGCCCCCACAGCAGTGAGAGAGCAATTTCAGCCCCTCAGGCATTCAATGCTTGGCCTGTGCTAGGAGAGCATTTTTGTTACTTGGGGTGCTTTCTGTGCTGTGGATAATAGAAAACATAAATTAAATGCAAGAGTGTTGGTGGTACTGCAAGCACAGAGTGCCCGGTCAGGACAGTGCTGTGAATCAGCCTTCCCATCTATACAGGCAAACCTTGTGCATTTGCAAGTCACGCTGTTTCTGTAGAGCCAGTGTCATTTGCTCCTCTGCCTTCAAAAGCAGCTGTCCATCCTCCTGGAGTGCGTGAGTGGTGCGCAGCTCTCGGATCAGCTCCAGACGCTTCTCCTTCTCTTCAAACATCTTTAAAATGAAGTTAAACAACCAAGCATATTAAATGGAGAGTATAGATCAACATGTTTTGCCAACAGAGCACACCCTTTTTCTCCAAGTTGCAAGGTCAGCTGTTTCCAAGACGTAGTTCTCTGTAATGAATTTGTGGCCACATTTAGGCAAACACTACAGCTGTCAGGTAAATCTTGCCTAAACCCTCCTGCATAGAAGATGAAAGTTGAGACATTCTGCTGTGGAGTGTAGATGATCCCTTGCTACCTTATTATAAAATAATTTTTTTTTTATTCTGTTTGGCTTTACCCAGAACTCAAACCACTGGAATGCAGAACAGCAACACAAAGTGAAAAGGGCAATAGCCTTCTGGATATCCTGTTCTATCAGCCTCAATGTCACAGCTTCCCAGTGTGAGCATTGCCCCTTTCCCTCAGTCCAGGGTTAAATGTCTCCTGTTTCAACACCTACTGTTTTCTGACCTTCGTTTTGAGGGAGTCCAGCAATGGCTTAAAGCAATAAATTGGTGGGGAGGTTGTTGAAACTGCTGCTGTCCCTGTAATGGGGTTATTTGGCCCAGCCCTTCCCTGACACTATTATCTTCATTCCCCCTCTCTTCCAACAGGACTTCCAACAGCAACAAAGGATCACTCAACCCTGCTCACGTCATTCTCCAACTGAGTCATATATTTCTGATCCAGTAGTAGCTGGAACAAGATTCCTAAAATGACATTTCATGATATGAAAGTCAGCAGTCCTGCAATGGCATCAAACATCCTTCTCATAGATCACCACAGAACTGGAGAAGACTTGGGAAGTCTGTACTCCACCTCAAGCCACTTTCACAGTATTGTATTGTTTGCTAAAGCTCAGGGCAGGGGCCCACATGGGAACACTTCACAAACATTAAATAGTTAGTGCAAGAGAGAATATCAATTATATTCTCAGCAGGCACGAAACAAACCTTCTGGACTGGTCTGATCAAAAGTGATAGACTTGCTTAATATAAAGCCCATGAGGCATGGCTACTCAATTAATTTTTACCTAGACCCACTTCTGCTCCTTTGAAAGCAGAATGATGGGTCCTGCACTCGCAGGAAATCATGGTGGCGTGCTTCAGTTGCTCCTCATCTAAGGTTCAGCTCACCATCACAGGAAACTGGAAAGATGGTATGAAATACAGGCTGCCCTGCTGGGATGTGGGAGGTTTCTTGTGCCTGGGATCTTGGCATAATCAAAGCAAAATGTACTCATTGACCAGATCTAGTCTAGAATTTGCCATTTGAGTACTTCTGCTATGAAGCATCTAATTAAACAGCTGAGTGTAGGGGATGGCAGGTACAGGGAGACACTCACAGACGTGTAGGAACCTAGAAGTTCCTGTAAGAAATCTGGGCTGGAGAGCAAAGACTTCAGCCTTGAAGGACTCCAGATAACAGACAGGAGGATATGCTGCAAAAGCCTCATGACCCTTGATTAGTGCTGCGAAAGAAAGACTGCAAAAACACTTTCAATCATTCCCACCATCATTCTGAAGAGAGACACAAGAGACACAGAATACCGTGTTCTGAATAGCCCTGCCTCGGAGCAACTTCTGCAGACAGATCACTGCCAGTTCTGTTTCCTCTTCCTCCTGCCGAAACACAACAAATACCCACACAATAATTAATTACTTCTTTCGAGGCTGAGATTTCTATAGATTATCCACCTAACTATCAAAAAGTCTAACTCATATCCAGCTTTTTCTCAGTTGTTTCTGAACACCATTCTTCTAATTTCTAGGGAAAGGAAGGAGAATCAGAATAATACGTACTTCCGTGTTTTACAAGAGATGGGGGATAAAGGCTGTAGTATTAGATTCCAGTTGAGATTTTAGAGGGTCTTTAGAGACGAGTACCTAATGATAAGGAGATGTTGACAGAGAAAATTACTGTATGCATTAGAAGTACTATTTGTAGCTTGTCTGAACCTGAGTTTGCAAAATGAGTGTCAGCTACATTAATTTAACAGGTCGAGACACTAAGGGGTTAGAATTATTATTGAAGGAGGTGCAAGAGAGCCCCATAAATAACCATAAATAAAGGGATTTAATTAAAAGGGAACATATGCAATTTTTCTTTTGATATTTATTCCAGTGGTGACCTTTATCAGAGTAACTCAGTAAATTTAAGACTTAGAAAGTGATAGTTTGGAAGGAAAATTAATTACATAATATTGTGATTTGTCTCTTTGAGAACTTTATTGGCTTAGCATTGTGTGACTGATACCAACTTGGCAGAATGATGGAGCATAGTGGGAAAGGGAACATGACCATAGGAGGGAAAAAAAAAAAAAGTCTTAATAGAGGAAGCATAGCTGGCAGTATTTTTTCTTGCTGAGGGGTCTTCTAGTCTGGAGTTGACAGTAGCAGAAGGAAAAAGCCCAAATAAAAAGAAACCTAAAAATTGCAAGGAAGTTCTTTTAATAAAGAGCCTAAGAGGTCTGCATTGAAATGTGATATTTTAGAAGTGCTGGAAAAACAGGGAAGAGCGTGGGATGAGAGAAGTGGTGTGGGCTTGAATCTTAGAATCTGTTTTTTCTTAGGTGTTGAAGACTAAGTTTTCCAAAAGCAAAAGGAAGCATTCCTGCCTTTCCACACCACCACCCAGGAGGAGCAAAGCAGAACTAGCCAAAGGACTGCCTTATGATTTGGTATGTTTTTTTTCTCGGGAAAGAAGGGATGAATTTCCAGTTCAGTTAGAGAGCTAAACTGTCCCATATCACCTGGCTACAGAGTAAAAGCCCTTCAGGACAGAGTTTTGGTAACAGAGGTGGCACGTATATTGGACAGGTAAACCAAACTGTTTGGTCTGATGTAAACTAAGATTCGGTTTAAATTTTTGTTGGATGCATTTTTCTGTACTTCTGTTGTTCAGTGCTGCGAATGATTACCAAGGGTCATCATCAACTTCTCCATCTGCCTGCTACAGACCAGCAGGAAAGAATGAAGGGAGGTGGAAAGCCTATCATGCCCTGCAGGAAGAAAAAAAAAAAGAATTAAGGATATAGAAAGATCTAGGAGCAGGCTGAAAACTAGAGGGGGCTGGGAGAAAGTGATAAAAGAATTCAAGAGGCGCTCTGTGAGCTTTTTGTGGCTATTAAGTGCGTAAGAAATGACTGGGAGGGAGGACTTGAGGAGGCCTGCAGTAGTGTTTCCATTCTCTCCATTTTCTTTTATATCCCTTGTGGTCCAAGTCACCCGCCTGTCACTCTGGCATGCTTTCCTTTTGAGATCCTCAACTCCAGTGGGAAGAGGCTGGTGCATTTAGCATTTGGTACTTGTATCTGTGTATGGCAGGAAGAGAAGCATGAACAACAGAGAAGAGCCTTGCTTTCAGTGCTCCTCGCAGCCAGCTGGTAGGAGAAACCTTGTGTGGATTCTGCAAGGCAGGAGATGTTAGTGCTGCTCTTCAGTGGGTGAAGTGGCCTGATTTTACAGATGGAGCTTCACTGGAGAACTCCACATTTTTATGTGTTCACACATAAAGATAACTTGAAAATAAACCAAATGTTGACAGAATTCATTGAGGTGGAATTTTATTGTATTGGAACTCTTTAAAAAACCCTATAATCTGTAAACATGCTCAAGAATTACTACAACCGGGGGATAAATCTTTCTGATTTCTTTCCATGTTACCTGGAAGTATTTAAAAATCTGCTAAGCTGGTAAATCTAAAGAGTGTAAATCTACAACTGTAATAAAATATCTAATACTTAGGAGTTAGTAAAGCTGTAGAAAGCTCTTCCCAAGGAGATAGTCTTATTTCAGTCATCTTAAAATAGACCATATAAAACATAGGACATCATACTGCACAAAGGAAGACAGCATGGATGATCTAATAAGACTTTCTCTCACCTTCATGGTTGTGTGACCCTTAAATTCACAAGTTTAAATGGTAATTGTGTCTGATTCTTACTACATCATGAAAATGGTATTAATAAGCAGACAAAGCAATCCACTGGGGCAACCATCTCTTAAGTACATTACTTTAAGAAAGGAAAAGAAGTTGCAGCTCCCCTAAAAAGTTGTTTTTTCCTACAGCTTATCACATCCCCCATGACACATCATTACTGTTATTTCAGTCTCTACAGAAGAATCACTTTCTGTGAAATGGAGCGTGCTCATCAGGGACTGCATCCTGCATGATGACAAGAGCTTCACTCCAGCAAATTAATGAAGTCCATGCTCAGTGCTAAGCACCCGAAGTCTCACTGACTTCAGTGGGACTAAACTTAATTGCTCTGCTGAATTACTATAGTGTTGTCAGATCAGAAGGTTGGAACACATTGAATAATAATGATCATCATCGTCGTCATCATCTGCCTTTTTGTTCCCCATGAACAAGGGAATAAATAGCATGTCTACTAATTTATGTCTTTTTAAAACAAAGTTTAGTTAAGGATTTGGCCAACAGATATTGTAAAAGATTTTCAATTCTTTGGCTGCTAGTATCTTCATAGAATAAAGAGAGACTAAGAGAGTCTTAAGAAATAGTGATGACTTTCTAACATGAATACACACAAAAAAGATAAAGCTCACTTCTTTCCTTCTCTGGGCATTCCTCTAACAACTGTGCAGGAAACAATCTGGGATCAACAGAAAAAAAAAGTGCTAAAACCAGCCCACTTACAATTGATGGTTTTTCCAGGATTGGAGTGGGTGGCCGAGGAACAGGCTTTTCTACTTTTTCAAGAAAACGGAGGGGCGTCTTCGGCTCCTTGACTTTATTCTTCTTCTCCAGTAGTGCCTGGAATAGACATACAACTTAATCAGAACTGGGCTAAATAGAACAACACAATAAGGCCAGTCCTGTAGATGCTGACTGTTGCTGATCATACTGACTACAGGAACCTGAAAGTATTTTGCAGTTTGCAGGCTTGTGGCTTCTATTTCTTACTGCACATCAACTGAAAAACTGAATACAGTCAGTAGATGAGGCTATTGGTTGGTCAGAAGATACTGATGGGAACATCAAAATCATATGTAAGAAGGAATAAAGAGTTATTTTACTATATTTACAAGTCATCCACCAGCAACTGCATACGGTGAGTCACCTAAAATTAATCTAAAATTGGTATAAACTTAATCTCTAATGTAATACATTCTTAAGTAAAAGCATATTTCAGATTTTTTTTTCATTTTAAAATAGGAATCTCATTGAACCAATTAAACACTGACCCATATGCAAGGAGAGGCAGTTGTGCGTGTTGCTTTCCTTATGCAATGACAAAAACATTAATTATTTTCCTATAAGACAGAGGTAAGACTCTTTCAAAACATGAAAAATGGGTAGGAATAACACTATTTAATTACAGTTTACATATCACTACAGAATGGTTGTAACTCTCTGCCTTCAACTATAGGTATAATGCTTGTTACTGCAGGTTAGAAATGTTATGCAGTCAGGAGACCTCATGAAGGGGGTTGCTGGAGGTGTATTGTCACCATTCCTCTGTGAAACATCTTTGTATGACATGCTGTTACTGCGCAGGGTTGAACCAAATGACCCAGGACCCCTTCCTTGCAAAATATGTTTTGAAGCCCTTCTCTGCTCATCTGCAACTGCCCAGCAGCCCAGTGGCACCCACAGCAACTGTATGAGTGGACTAAGGGCAAAAGGGAAACTTGCCCAAGAACTTCCTTCTACCAAGAAAATCCACAAACCCATTAAGAGTGGGTTTTATCTCACTTGCAGCTGTTTGGTGGCAGATGCCAAACCTTGTCAGCCAAAGCAGGCTAGGAGTGGAAATGCCACCACAGCCTCAACTCTTTCAAGACATTTTCAAACTGTTTAGAGCGCCAAAGTCCTGCCAACTTCCCATCTCAAGCTACTTAGAACAAGATATTCAGATAATAATTTCAAACTGCATGACAATGCTTGCCTGCTGTAGGACATCACACTTCAGTTCACAAAGAAAAGGGAAGAAAATCCTATTACTGTATGGGCTGGATCTGTAGTCTTTATTACTGAAAGAACAGATATATTCCAGCAAGAAAGTGTGCCTTTTTCTTTTCTCACTCTCTCTTTCAAATATTCAAATATAGTATTTCACTAGGGAAGCAAACCAAAGAAAAATTTAAGAAAAAAATTCCATGCTGAATTTCTCTCTCCAGTAACAGGAAATTGACAGCACTTGCACCACATTTAATTGTGAAATTAATGAAGTTTTGAAACTCCAGTTGTCATTGTACAAAACTCTTCTTGCATATTGGATCTGACCTTTCAGGCCAGGATAATTAATTGCTCCAGAAAATGAGAGAGATTTCTAGTTGGAGGGTTTAAAATGCTTTATTATTGAAAACTTCTAAATGGACCATGTTAATAATGCAAGAATCAAAGCCTATAAACTGCTTATAAGCCATGTGAAATGGTTATAGCTCAAAAATGGTGAGAGATTTTCTGAACTGTTTCTTGTATTTGTTGACGTTAGAGCTCTCTGGCATGAAGATTGTAACAGTGCTTGCTATGATTTATAAGGTGTTTTGCATGATGGGGGGGAAACTGAAAGAAAAAAGCTGCTGTAATTGTGATTCTTTTGAAAACAATGGCTCCAATGTTTATTAGTACAATGTCGCATTCATAAGAATTTTTCTGACAAAACCTTAGCTTCCAAAAATATTTCTTACTAACCAGAATAACAAAATACAACCAGAATAACAGCTTTTAAAGACAGAAAAATCTATGAGCACTTCTGACAAGAGGGAATTCTTATTAATGTAGATTTGAGAAATACTGCAGTTCCCAGAAGTGGTTTTATGTTTTCATGTCAGCACAGTCTAGTGCCTGCTTTGCTATCTTTACAGTAAAAAATGCTTACCATTTGCTTTCTGTAATCTGAGGTTTTAAGTTATTTTAAGACTTTAATGTAAGAAAAGAAGAAAATATGTTTTTTGCATTAACTGGTTCTGCCTAACTTAACAAGTTACCATTTTTGCCAAGAATCGCTGTAAAATACTTTCTTTAAAAAGAAAAAAGTGCCTAATTTCTGACCAACATATTTCAAATGTTACCGCATACGTATCACACTCTAATTTTTCTGAGATAGACTACATTACTTTTTTCAGCCAATAGGTTCAGAGTCATGGTATAATCTGGTTGGGCTGGACAGTGAAGGACCACCCAATTCATCCCCTTATCATTTTCCTGGCAAATGCAGTGAACAGCAAATGGCACCCATGCTTTCAGCCATACACTTTAGCTTCTTTGCTAGCTTCTGATAGAAGCAGAACTCTTGACAGGATAGTGGCTTGAGAAACAACTGTCCCTTCAAAGAAATAACTCTTTAGATTCCTTCCTTATCTTCTCTGTGATCCTCTCCTTTTCACAAGATGCTAGGTATATTTTATCTTCAGGTACAGCACAGAGTATACAGTCATGTTTCTCTTTCTTCCTTTTTGCCCACAAATGAAGAAGGTGAGATCATCAAGGACAGACTGACTACCTACTTTGCAATGTAGCATGGCTGCTGCATCTTGGCTGATCAAGACTGACATACAGCTCTTAGGGCTTGTCTGAGCATGAGCCAACTAACACTGTGCTGGAGATCTGTTCCTGATGAAATAACTGCTTGAACAGGTTTTCCTACACTTTGAAGCTGGCAGAGATTTTCTCCAGAGACATTCTTGGCCCCTCTACTTCTTCACCTCCTTCCAGCAACCGGATAAAGGCAAACAGATGCGATGAGAGTTGCACTTAATGCTGAGGTGAGAGATTCTTTGTTCCGGCATCATCTTGATCCAGCACTTTGAGGCTACCTGACAGTTCACCCCTCTTGAGTAAGCACAGCATATAGGGTCAGCCTAAAGTCATGCATTGTTCTGCACTGGGATTACTTCTGGCAGCTCCTCCATTCCTTGGTGTATTCAGTTACCTAGTTGCATTTCTTTCCTTTAGTAATTAGCTATAGCAGTATGCTGTCTCCTTAATGCCTTGGATATTCACACAAGGCTGTCTATATAACAGCTCACATACATTCCTTAAAGCACTGTTGTCTGCGCTGGCTAGGAACTAGCTTTCCTCGTCCTTTTACAGATCTGGCTTAAGATACAGATCATTGTTTTTTACTTTAAATCCCGGGTCACGCCTGTTTCTGCCATGTTCTTTTGTTTTAGAGAATCATTCAAAGAATACTGAGTGTACATAATACTCCTGCAAAAGGTTTCAGGATGGTCCTCAAAAAGTCTGCTTCTAAAAATCACTTATTTTGGGCTTAGCTTCAAGTTCGGAAGAGGCTGTCCTTATTCTCAAGAGGACACAGATCCTTTCTGTAGCTCCTTAGATAATTGTTTATCCCTTCTTACAAGCTTTAAGCTTAGGAAAATCCTCAATATGACAAACCAAGAGAAACATAATAAGGAGGACTAGTGCGTCCTGCCACTTGTTTGGCCAGAGAAGCAAGCCTTGGAAACTTCCTTTATTAAAATTGATTACTTCTGAGGCCAAATTCTAGCATTCCTCCTCTATTTGCCACCTCCTTCCACAGATTATCCAGGGAAAATGAAAGAAACTCATTCTAGAGCTAGATCACTGTGTACTTTCTGTATTTTCAAGAGTTCTGCTTTATTTCTAGGATTATGAGAGAAAATTTGTAGATTAACTGTGCTAGGACAGCACTAAAAAGAGGCTTTTGAAAAGAAAACTGGTCTAGCTGCTCAGCTATAGAAATAATGCAAAGCAACACAGTGCCCTTCTAAGATGATCCCCGATTGCCTGCTTTAAACCTCTTTCGGAGGTTACTGCCACGACTGGGACTGCTTATGCCAAGTGGTCAGACAGCTGTCCTCTCAAGTGCTAAATTCTGTTAACTCAAGTACTCTGCACCCGTTTACTGCCCTGTTTTTGACAGCTCCAGTAGCTCATGAGGTGGACCTGTCAGAGAGGCCCTGCTAAGCTACCAAACTTAAGAAGCAAAAGCTTCTGATGGGAGAAGTGACCAGTAACAGCACCAGAGAGCTTAAGCACTAATTAGGGCAGTAATTTCTTGTTGCTCTGAACAGAAAGTTTGTTTAAATCTAATGGTGGCTGAGCCAGTCTTGGTGTTTCACTGTGTCAGTACTTTCTGCTTATCTGGACCAAACAGTCTGGTGTCTACTTCTCTATATCTAAAAGCAGCAGTTAAATTTTGCATTGTGGATTTACCATCTTTGCCTGCAAAGGAAATGCTCTGTGATTTTAAAAGAATATACATTTTGCCTTTTTGTGGTAGGGAAATGAGTATTAGTTATGATAGCCCCTCAACTGGTATAAATCAGTGTAGACCAAGTGATCTACATTGATTTAAGAAAGAAAATATGCAGGATTGTCTGCTTTTGTTCTGCATTCCATCTCCCTTTGCCCACCAATTTTTCTCTGAAGAGACGTTATTGTGTGAGCAGCCAGCATTAGGGCATACTTCTCCGAAACTACAGTTTAGACACTCCACTGCAGTCTTTCAAACCATGAGAAGTATTTTGAACAAACAGAATACAATCGCTGTAACTGGAATTCAGCTCCGAAAGCTTGGGCTAACGTTCTGCTGCCTATGAGAACCGTGTTATGATCCAGATCATACATAGTTGCTACCTGAATTTTATGCAAAAAGCACCCAAACTCAAACCCCTTCAACACTGCTGTGGCCTCTTCTCTAAAACTGTAGTGAATTAATGTCCTTAGCTTTTGAACAATTCCTGTAGCACTCACGATTTTCTTTGAAAATTTTCCTTCTGAATGATAATCAGATGCAATGTTTCACCTTTTACAAGATCCAGTGGAATTTAAATTTGAGATAATATGATTGATTTTTCAGAACAAGATTTCAATTTAAAATTCATTAGTAGAAAGTTACTGTTTGCATTGAGAGTATTATTTAATTACATTAAAACAAGAAAGCTATACACGTAATTGCCAATTATGAAATATTTCTTCACTAAATAAAGCATAAATGAAAGTTGCCAAGCTTTATAAATGAAATTCAATCTTTTTCAGGGATACAGCAGCCAGCCAAGAACATGCCTGATTTTAAAAAAAGGTAACCCTCAATAGCACCTCAAGAAGCATACTTAAAAGTTACATGTAATTTACAAATATTGTGATTGTAAATGCAAATAGGGCACTTCTTTCCTCAGTGGTTAATTGCATATATGGACAACTCATCTGCATGAACAGTTGTGATAAATTAAGTTATGCAAAACACTTAGCACGTTTACAAATCAGTTGCTGTTGTTAGGGAACAGTGATGTACATCCACCATTCTGATCCGATTTTATGAGTGGGGTCATTTTAATCACGCTTTGCTGCAGGTGTTTTTAAAACATGTACTTAAAATGTACATTTTTAAAAATGTATGGAATTTTAGAATATGAATCCAGATTTGGTTTCTTTAATTATTAGTAGTTTGACAGTGTAACCAGTAGGCTTGCCACTTGTGCATTATAAAAGCAAGGGAGAAATGAGAATAAGCAAATGTCAGGAGACAGTTTCTACCTGACATAATATGTTCTGATCCAAATACCTGATCTGTAGGAAGACAGAAGCAGCTATGCTTGTTTTCTACAGGGTTGGAGCAGAAGCACAGATGTCAGGGAGCAAGAGTACTGATAGACTGAGCTCCAGAGCAGTACTAGTCATGCCTACAACAGTCCAAATGTCTGATCCATTCTGTCCTTGAAGTTGTCTTACAGAAAATACGAATTCAGCACAGGAAATTGGGATAAAGCTTACACATGTGTCTTCCCGATGGCATTTCTGAGCAGTTCAAATCTAAGAGGAACTGACATGCTGCTGGATGCAGCTCCATACCTGGTGAACCTGTGCCAGCTCCATCTCTAGCCTCGCTGATCTTTTAATAAATCCAGTCTTAGTGGTAGTGTACTTAGGTTTTGGCGCTTTAACGTTGACCTGGGTGACAGAATCTGGGAGAGATGCTTCCAGTTCACAGAGTCCTAAGAAATACAAACAACAATTAAGTCATGGAGTGGTGGGGAGAGAAATTTGAGTTTTGTTAATATTTTAAGTAAATATCTCATACAAACTGAATTTTCCAAAATGTCTTACCTGCAAAGGTGTTAAGATAGAAGTTTTTTACTACATAGCGTTCAGAATGGTTGTCTGGGAAATAACCAATTCTTGACAAAGGAGCGTATGTTTGTGATGCAAAGTCAGTATACTCTTTGATGATATCTCGTCTCTCCAGCTTCCCCATCACATTCTTCCTCTTAGCTATCAGTTTCCTGAGCACTGAAAAGGAAATACAAATGTGAGAAGGTTCTTCATACAATTAGTTCTAAAAAAGCTCTATCTTTGGAAATTCACAAGAACTTTTCCTGGTTAATATAAAAGCATGACCTGTTTGACCAGAACAAATGCTGGCCATGCATATCTATATTGTGGATGTAACCTGGTTCATCTTGAATAAAGACTGCAACCTTGTGAAAATGGAAATGGCTTGTATGAAAACTAAATCTCATACTGCTCTCTTCCTGTCTTTCAAACTTACTCAGTTCACAGTCATGCACTCTTTTCTTCATTTTCTCTTCTTTAGCCTTCTGATGATTTTGCCAGTGGTCATCCAAGCGCTTGGCATCCAGCTCGTTCTGATTCTTCTCTCGCCTCCGCAGCAGCTTCTTTAAGACTTCCAGTCGAACCTCCTGCAACCTGCAAGGAAAGAAAAGGCCAGGTATGACCTACTGTGCTCTGCAGCGTTCAGTGCCCTGATCATCAAATGCTACATTCCAACTGACTACTTTACACGTAGTTCGTATTGCATATCTCGTATTCAATCTTTCATTTTAAAAAGTGAGATTAGCCTGGTGTAAAGTATTGTGGTAGCAGTCTTTTATATTAAATTTAACAAAAATATCCCTTCCCAAAATCAGGGGATTTTCACAGAAATAAAAGGCTTGTACCGTTCAGCCAATGCCCTAAACCTTCTTGTTCCTTCTCTATTCAGCCAATAATTAAAAGAAATAGAGTATAATTGGACTCCTACTTTTCTATTTCCTGTTCTCTAAAGGCCCACTCCTTCCTCTCCATTTCATCCATCATTTTCCTCCTTTTCGTGATTTGTGAGGCACTGTCCGTGGCTGGAAGAGTTGCTTCCCATACACGTTTTTCCCGGGCACGTTCAATCATCTCCACCTCGGCTAGTCCTGCTGGTAGCCCCCGACCTTACAGGGACAAGAAGCAGCAGCTCTTTAGGAAAAAGGTGAATCCAGCAAATAACCACCACCAAGAAGCATTAGAGGGCTGGATGGGCACATGCCTGTCAATAGCCAGAAGCAAATACTTCAAAGGCCAGTAAAATTCTGCAGAATGAGGAATGGTAGGACCTGCAGTTGCTATAGATTAGTTGACATTTAACACTAGCACTTCATTCCTCTACTGCAGGCTGCAAAGGAGGAAAAACTTTTCCAAGAAGATACTTTCTGAGAATGAGCACTATCTTTGGCATGTCCAGTGTCAATCACTATTGCAGGTATGACACTGGGAGATTTAAGATCATAGGTGTATTCTGGGGCAGCAGTGTTCACACTATTTTTTTACTGATGTCTAACTCAGAACAGCTGAAGAACAGCAGGTAAATGGAAAACTGCTACTAGTTTGTATTTGTAAAACATATGACCTTTTTATATTGAATGATCTCAAAACTCTTTATGAAATGCCCCAGAATAGCACTATTAAGTAGGTAAATATCATACCTATTTTAGAAATAGATAATGTGCCTCAAAGGAAGACAATAAAGGACTGCCAAAGCTGGCAATAGACTTGAAACTTGACATTGAAAAAAAAGAACCTCCTGCTAAAGAGGGGACACGATTATTATCATTTATCTTGGTTTCACAACTCACCCCAAGTGAGTGTAGCAAGTGTCAGAAGTTCAGGGACTGAGCCACTGGGAACTACATATTCAGGGGAATAGGGATCCGTCTGGGCTTCACCATCCCTGTAATCTGTCTGTGTGCCCAAAGTTCGTAACTTGGGACCAAGGACCTTGCTGTCTCTTGTAGCTGAATGGACATAAGGCTCTGTCCTAAAGAGAGATGCAAGATGGAAGAACATTTGTCATATTCATTAAAAAAAACCAAAACAAAACAAATACACAACGTTAAGTCAAAGGTAGGATATCCAAATGTGATTTATCTTAACATTGCTCCAATTGATGTTAACTCCATCATCTTTAGTAAAAGCATACTGAGGCTACACTGAGTCCTCTGAAACCTCCCTCCTTAGGTAAGCAGTCCAGAAATTGGTTTCAGCTCTCACAGTTATCACAAGAAAATCTTCCCTATGTATCCATTCTAAAGCATTGCTTTTAATGGGCACAAAAAGTACCTCATGGCTGAGTGTAAAATTAAGTAGGACTGCTTCAATTTATATTATGTTTGTCTTTCCAGCACTTCCAGAACAAAAATTAAATTCTGATGTAAGCATGTGCAACTTCCATTGACTCTACTAGGAACTGAATCTTCTTATGTCCCCTCAAAATTTGATCCCCACTGAAAAACCGCACTAGACATGGCTACTCTACAGCACTGAACAGTATAGCAGCTATCACAGAGACTGTAATAAAATATAAGAATATTTTCCAACAATACTGCTGTATTGGAAAATATTCTTTGCATTGGTATCTCTTCTAGAATTCAGAGACACTTGGCTTTCTGTTTCAGGCCTCATAACGCGCTTGAGGCACACGTCCTTTACCCACAAAGCACTACTTATATACTGGAAGCAAATTCTGAAACAGTCAGCCACCTGCTTCCTCAGGAATTCTCAGTGGAGAACAAACCCTTACTGCTTAACAAGTTTTTCCTGTTGGTTCATTATGAAAAATGTTGGTCACCCACTATATAGTTACCCAATCTTTTTCTGGTGAGAAGTCACCCATTACAACAGTAATGTTCCAGAACTCACTACTTACTTTGCCATTGGGTAAGCAACATTTGGTGGAAGCAACTTATTAGAAGGGATGAGAGGTCTGAAAAGAGAGAATGCAGATGTAAGACAACAACCATGAGCATAAAAGATCATTACGGTTTAGACAAACTGCAGGCCACTAACTTCAGTGGAGTTACACTGATTTTTCACAGCTCAGGTTCTGTAGTTGCATATTTAAGATTTGTGCCTGAATATTAAATAATTCTTTCATAGCTAAGAAGCAACAGAGAAAGTTTCACCAGTGGGAGTGAGTGTTATTATTCTGTCAAAGCAGAAAGTGGAATTGCAGAACAAGACAATAATTAAAAGAAGTTAGTTTTGAGCGTGCTCACATTTTGTGTATGTTTCACTGATTAGTTTACTTTTTTCACTTTGAGATTTTGAGACAGTTTTTTTTAAATAACTTGAAATCCTGAAATGAATTCCTACAATTGGTTGGTAAGGTAAATTGTTTTGGACTTATCTAATTTGATTGTTTCCTTTTTTGCAGTATTTTATGAAGAATCTTCAAAGTGATATGGGCTCAACGACATATTAATAATGCCTTTTTAGGCATTCTTATAGTTTGCATATTACAGTTCACTATCAATTTCCCTTAGCCTCTGAGAGACTTTAAATCTTAATTTCAAATTGCAGAAGATAACATCATCTTTGTCCTTTTGTTGTTGTTGTTAAAGGAGCCATAAAGAACTTCAATTTATTAAACTTGGCGATTTTTTTATATCTAAAGTGGACATATTGGCCAATAGCTGCTGACTGTAATAGTGAATGTAATTCAGAGTATATGTGTCTAAGTTGAGAATGTTTGTATGCTAGCTGTTGGTTCAGATCTTGGGTCCACTGCTGACCTGCAGTGTCATTCTGGAAGGAACAGAGTAGTCCTGCAGTAGAGGACATTGATGAAAAGTTAATCAAGGACTCCCTTTGCTCTCTTTCTGCTCTTGGCAGAAACTGGGAGTTAAAAGGTTCCTCCTTAAGAAGGAGCCTTTTCAGGAGTCTGGAGAACCACAATGGCTTTGTGAGCATCTTCTTCCTTTGTGTAGGAGGATCTACAGCCCAAAGCTTTCTACAAATAATTATTAAGTACAGAATGCCCGGTACATTTGCTTATATGGTAACTCATTACCTGAAAATTCTGGCATCGTGTGAATTTTAAAAGACCTTGTGATTTAAGATTTGGTTACTATTTAGATATTCTATTGCTGTGATCAAAGAACCAACAGAAAACACAGTCTCTGGCATATATTTAGATGCTCTTTAAACTGCACAAAAGCAAGCTTCTGAACTGTTTCAAATCAGTTCGTTCCTTACCGTGCAAAATATTTGTAGCGATTCCTTCCACTAACTTCAGGATCTTCGTACGCAATTTGAGGTGTGTGAAGGGAAGGTTGAGCTCTAAAAGCCAAAATACAGGAGTCCTTACTATCATTTCAGAAGTACATTCAGAGCAGTTCTGATCTTTTTTTCTTGCTTTCTTTTCCCCCGCTTCTCTCTCCACTTGTCTGGTTGCACAATCAAACATACACACTGCAAAGTCTACAAAATCCCTACACTTATACAAGCTATTATATTTTGCTTTTTTCATACTTGTATACATAGCAAGACAGTTTGATGCTTTATGCATATTCCCCACTATGTGTGGGCAAGAAATGGTCATTTGCTGCCTTTAATAAAACTTTCTTGTGTGCTTGTCATGAAAAGAATTGGCCACTTGTAAATGCTTGATCTTGTAAACTAAACTACTTTTACTGGGAGCGGGGGGAGCAAGCTCATTTCCTTAAGAGTGAAAAACTTTCCATAACAGAAAGTATGTGTAAAGGAGTATAAGCAACAAAGGGGAAGACTACCACTTTCCACCTTTCAAACATAGCTAGAGTTTTTGAGCAAAGGTGGAAAATTTTAGAATCAGCAATTTCAGTTTGAATTCTCCAATAGAGAAAAATTAGGCTGACCATGTGAATGTTTCAAAACCTATGCTGGAACAAGGTTCCAGCTTTCTTTTGCAAGAACATTCTTTCTTCATTTTTTCCCCCATTTTGAATTTAAAGTAAGCAGACTGTTTAAATTTTTCACTATAACATCTTGGAGGGTTTATTTTAAAGCTTTGGAAGACCGTAAGGTAGACCTCATTAAGGCAGTCAGTGAGAGGATAGGTATAATCGGGTCCTTCGAAAGCTATGCATCAGGATTGCTATTTGATTTCACAACCACTTTGTGCTCCAGTCTTACTCTGGACAATGCAGGAAACAGAAGTTCTTTAAGAAAAAAAAAAAAAAAAAGAGTCCATGTCATACCATTAAGGTAAGTAATTTCCTTAAGCTATACATATGGCAAGTTCTGAAGGTAATGTTTTTATACTTGGTCATGTTTTGGCAACTTGTACGAATCCTGACCTCAGATGTATGGGATTGTGGGTGCTGGAGTTGGTTGCTGCTGCTGCCTGATTTTAAATACAGAGGCATATTTACAGAGATATGGTTAACTACATAATATTGCACAACAGCTGGGATCAAACCAAAGGCTTGCACGCTAAGATCAGTTGTCTTCAAAGACCCCATCTAAGCCCCGTGAGCTGTGCTGTGGAACTTGGGGAGCCACAGTATGGCTACCCACTACAGCAAAGCCTATAGAGAGATGCTTCATTAACCTCCTGTGACACACAATTTACTGCAAAGGCAAGTTTAAAGTCATGTCTTCCCCGTGCTTTCAGCCATATCACATAACAAAAGATAGGGGAAGGTTTCGAGATGCACCCGGGTAACCTGAGAGACTTGCTCAGCACTAATCAACCTATTATTGTGAAGTTCTGTTTGTAATTCAAATGAGTTAATTGAGCTGATGGCTAGTTCCACTAGCTGACTCTTTACACATCAGACTGTTGCTCCATCCAGATGGATTTGTGTTTCATTCAGCACAGGTGGGCACTTATTCTTATGATCTAACTTTATTAGCATAAGCTGTTCATCCTATTATGGTACAGTTATAGGCACAATGGGAACAGAGTGCAATAGCCCCTTTTATTCCACAGATCCTGCCTCTTGCGTGTCCTTGACTTACATTTGCTGACTTTGCTGAAATAAATGAGCATTTATTCCTGATAACCTTGCAGAGGCAATGCAACTACTGAAAAGACAGCTGGGAAATATTCCGTCTTCTGTATCAGCAACACTGTCAATCAGTGCAGGTTGAAACAGAGGGGATGTATTTCTCATTTTTTGTTAATTGCAAGACTGTTTGCAAATACATGTTGTTGAAATGTAAATCAATTTTAAAGCAGCGCAGGCATCAAATAAGTTCCTGTTACAAAATCTCAGGCAACATATAAGAAGCCAGTGAGGTTTCCATGTGCTGAGGACAGTTTGAACTGCTGAAAATAGGAAGAAGAAAAAAAAATTCTCCAAAATTCATATTTTATTGTGGAAGTGAGAAGAATATACTTCTGAAACTGAACAAAACCAGGTGTGAAATCCACTGTGTCACTCTTAACCATCTTTGATTACTGTCTGGCATGTGGTAGAACTCAGATACCAGCAACCCCAGAGCACGCATCATCTGAAAAGCCCACAGTCTAGAGTTAGCTTGTTAATGCAGCAAAAACCTCTGAAAACAGCTACCTAGGCAGGTGCCTGCAGTCCTGAATACAGCTACAAGAGGACTCCAAAAAACTCATGGTGTGGCAAAACACGTAAACTTTTTTTAAGTTGGATCAGAAGCCCAAATTGTGATGCCAGGAGAAAGTTCAGCTAAGAAACCCCTGCACTAAAAATGCGGTGCCCTGGTTCAGGCCCCATACACCCCTGAATGAGCAGCAAAAGCAATCTAACCAGCTGCAATCGCACGGGACTAAACGGAAACAGCTCCCGCTGAAGTAACACACAAGTCACTCAAGCCTTCATAACTTGTCTGATCTATAAGAGATTGAAGTAACTCTCTTCTCTTTCCTGGTAACCGCTGTGAAGCAGATAGCACAGGGATGAAGGAATGTGCAACATCCATCCTGTAAGAAACAGATGGGCAACCATACTCTACAACAGCTGCAATCTCTTAATTTCAAGGGAAATATAAGTAGGAGCAAATTGCAGGCATCTCCACTTCACTGTGCATGGGTTTTTGTTGGTTTTGTTTCTATGTTTGTTTTAAATTATCCAACCATAGAACACTTACGCAGCAAGCTGCTGAAGAGCCTCCAGGCGCTGCTGAGCCCTCCCTCTCCATCTTCGCTCAATAAATGGAGGCACTGGATCTTTGCCCTCCAAGCACAGATTGTAGCCCGGGAAACAGATCAAGCTACTCAACATACTTCTGAATATTGGTGCCTTTACCTAATGTTTGCACAGACACAAAGAAGAGAGGCTGTGATTTAGTGATTTCAAATAGCATTAAAGAGATCAGAATTTCAGCTTGCTGTGATTTACAGGACTGCACATTTGGGATGGGGAAAGAAGGCGGTATACATATGCTAATGATGTCAGCTGGTTAGATGGTATATCTCAAGATGTGGAGCATACCAGACTAGCAGCAGATGCACAGATATGTCTTCTGGCTGTTTTCCAGTGTCTAAACTTATACTTAAAATCGAGGGGTCTCATGGCTCGTTACATAAAGAAGTTAGTGTGCAGTAACTGTGAATGTGCAGTAATGTGAACTTCTAGCACATTACTCCCTCCTGTTTCGTGTGCTCTAGAAATGAAGTAACATAGTCCACTTACAGAGTAAAGTTACATTGTTCTATACTGTAACAGTTTTAGCATGTGTTAAAACTATCTCGAAGGGAGTTAGCACACAAAAATCACATTAAAAATCCACACCCTTCCTTCTAAGCACTAATTTCCCTGGGTAGATATGCCTTAAATCCCTAATTTACGGTTACAAATAAATTTTTGCAATTATGACTCAAGTATAAGTGATATAGCTACATTGGCTTGAGCTTCTGTAAAGCCTGAAATCAGATTTGAATTGTGAATCGCCCCTTTCATTTCAGCGGGTGCTAACTCAGATGCACGTAGGGTAGTGGTGACATTTCAAGTACACTAAGTCACTGGAGTGTAAGAGAATGTCAGATGATGAAGAAGATCCAGGCACCCTACTATGAGTAGCTGCTTGCTGTGCTTCAGACTGCATTTTTGTTTCATTTCTCTTCAAAGGGAATTCAACTTTCAAGAGTCTGGAAAACCCTACAAACTAATATTATGACAACCCCTGGCCACCCCATTCTGTGATGCTATAGGTTAAGAATTCAAAGTTGTATTGTTTTGAATTGCACATTATGCACTTGCTGATTCATATGTTTAAAACATGTTTTATGCAAGTCAGAGTCTGTCACCATACCTATCTGCAACATCACACCTATGATGTGACATTAGTTACTGCAGGCCTGCTTACTTTGTCTGGCCTGAACTGTTAACACAAGCCATGTTGATGCAGGGACCTCTATGATGACCCACAATGTTTCCCAGCTCCATTTGTATGTCTCTCTACAGAGAGGCAGACAAACGTGCATTTTTTTTTCATTTTCATATAAGAAAAAGACTGAGATAATGGGTTACGAGACATCCAGAAACATTATTCAAAAAAATGTTTCTTGATTCCATTGTTGGAAAGCTGCTCCGGGATTTTCTCCTCGCTGTACAGCAATGGAGTTTGAGAGTTCAAAATATCTGCCTTGCAGGCTCAATCAAGCGCATAGCTTCAGGAGCTTTGTTTAAAATCCAATCCATTGTGCTGTTGTACTGAGTCTGTTTTCCTTTGGCATTCTACCTATATGCAGCCTGTCCAGCTATCAATCACTGCTGTCTGAAGCTGAGACTGCAACTCCAACGGACAAGCCTCAGCTGGTTTTAACCTAGCTAGGATGAATACTGGTAGCAGGGAAGCAAATGCAGTAGGGAGCTAAGCATGGGCTAACTAGCTAAGGGCTTAGCTAGGAAGTTAAATTGCACTAACCTAGCGTGAAGAATCAGGGTGGATTTGCAGTCTTTACAGGCTGCTTAGCCATTGCTACCTTGTTCATTCTAAACTAAGTATGCTACCTTGAGTTGTGTAAGTATACCCCAAGGTAAGTGAGGGGGCACCATGTGAAATAACACATTTTAACAGCTCTGCCTGAACAACAGCCTAGCAACTGTCCAATTCTTTTATTAGCTCTTAATGACATATACAACCTATAGTTAACAGTATTTGGAGATACTCTATTAAAAATTAAAAATTAAAAATACTGATACACAATTTGGGAAATTACATGAAACTGGGCATTTCTAGGCTGCTGCTACAGAGTCGCCCTAGGCCAGCAATCATGGTTACTCCCTGTGTTAAGTCTCGTTTTAGATAAAATTGCTTCCTTTGCTTTGTATTTTGCTGCTTTAAGAGTGCAGCTTAGACCTGAAACACAGTTTCCACCCACGTGCATGCACACATGCAGAAATATAAGGTGCACGTGAGCTGTCTCTGGCCAACACGTACCACTTTATCACTGACAAGTTGAACATGGGCATTTGACTTTGAGTGGTCCTTCTCACTTGACAGCATGTACAGAGGGTCTGAAAGGTAAATGAACAAATGGTACTAGTTACATCTTTGAGGAATCAGCATGAATCATCAGTCAGGCTCCACTTCCCTCTTCAAAGGTCTGTCCATAAAAGTATAAAACAAATTAGGAAAGAAAAAAAACCCTGAAATACATGTCTCCATATGAAAGAAACTCCACCATCACACAAATGAGCCTCAGAGGTGAAATACTACTGTTCTGTGGAACATGCACACGACTGAAGAAAAATGTACTTTCTTTGGAAGCACTGCCAACTTAAATAGAAAATGAAGAAATGAAACAGAAGAAAAGCAAGCACAGTGCAATGGTAATCAGCGGAAGCATCATACTGTACAGGATGCTTCCCTCTGGGGTATCGATTTGGCGCTGGCTTTCCTCCACCTTGCAAACGTTTCACAGTCCCGGGGCGGTCTCGCCACCGATGGCCCCGTTACTGCTGCCAACGTACCCGCTCGGTGGTACTGCCCTGCTCCTGGGCCGGGCCCACCCTCCCGGCTCCAGACGCGCCTTCCCCGCCTGGCTACCTGCCGCTCGCCCACCGGCGGCCCCTCGGCCGGCCGCG
>WEKW01012238.1:238723-252833 GCA_013389905.1 Sula dactylatra | reverse complement strand
CCTCCATCTTGTGCCGCCGCCGGCCGGGTAGCGGGAGGCTGAGGCGGGGAGGGGGCCCAGGCACCTCCCGCTCCGGCGCGGAAGACGGGGCCCGGGGAAGCAGGCGGAGGGGGGGGACTTGTCTGTAGTTTGAGGAAGGCAGGGAATGACGGGATGATGGCCTGCGGCAGGAAGCAGGGCCCAGACATTTTTGCTTTCCAACGGCTTATGCTCAAGTTGTTTTATGTGATGCTCTCCAGTTCCCCTACATCCTCACTTAGGGCTTAAGAAAACCGGTTTAGCAATTACAGTGGGGACTGGATCCAAGCCTGGATATTATTATTCCTGGCTCTGCTTGTTACTGCTTAGGGCTTCTGCCATGAAGTGGTGAAAATAGGCTTGGTATCTGCCTCCCAGAGAGGCTGCAGGTAGTTTTGCATTTGTAAAGCACTTGGGGAGACTGCACAAAGCATTACAAATAAACATCACGCTGTTATTAAGATGTGTTGCTGTTTTTGCAAGATGGAGGCCATCACCTACAGTGGGGACTGAAGTTGGAAGGTTCTTCATGCTGTTAAAAGAGGAAGGGCCAATGCTTTTGTCAGCCTAAGGGCATTTGGAAGCAATGCTGTTGAGACCTTTGGAACAGGACGTAAAAAGCAGCAGAACTGCAAATGGGCACTCTCCTCTGCCTATAATCTTGAAGCAGGTCCCTTGTGTTAGTTATTTCGTGTATAAAACCATGTCTGTCAAAGAATTCTTTGCAGCTTGCTACATCTGACAAAATTTTGGGCCCTCAGTGCTTCGTCACAGGGGAGCAATGTTAGGATCACGGTTCCAAATTCCTTGGCTCTGCTAATTTACACATAAACATTTAATTCAACTTTGAATGCTGGTTTACTTTCTTAAAGGCCTGTCACTTGTTTGAAGCAACACTTTCTTAGGGTAGTTGATCAAAATGGGTCAGTTGAAGGCTCAGATGTGGGTCTGAACTAAGAAATGCTGTCGCAGCTTTGTTGTTGACTGACATTTGTAGGATACTGCTTTCCACAATGGATTGATCCATGCCATAACAATACCCAGCGGGCTGTAAAAGCCCTTGTTTTACTGAAGAGCTTTACAAAGTGATACCTTAGAATTATTGGCAGGGGCCATGAAGGTCACTTGTTAATAGAATTGCCCAACATTCCTCATGATCAAGTTCAGTTTTCCTTTTTTGTTTCTCATTTCATTAGAACTTCATAATTTCCATGGTGAAATTTTCTGTGCTGGACATCTGCCTTGAGGTAACGAGGTGTGTAAACTGTATGTTGGCCAAAAAATTATTCTTCATGAGCTCCACCCTCTCATGTTTTTCCACTTTAAGGTTTTCAGAGATGACTGGATACAGGTGGCCTGGACTTCTGTTTTTCTGATGAGGAAAGGAACCAGATGGAAACCAGGTAGAGAAAGCACTGGAACAGTTACAGGAGTTCTTTGATAGAGTACAACAAAACACCAGAGCATAGCCTAACAGATGAGTACTCTCTGGAGTTGTGGAAGATCAAAAAGGTGCAGTCCCACTATTAACTTTAACTGCGTTAAACTGGACTAAATGTAAGATGTTGCCACCTTCTTCTTTGTTCACCATGAGCCACGTAGCTCCACTGCCACTGATCTTTTGGTGTTGGCAGCTGAAAGACTATGTGGGGAACCATCTCAGGAGGCTGACATGGCTGAAAACTAACCTGTCAGAAAATAAAAGGTAAGTTTTCAGGTCACCACATAGCTGCCTGAAGACTAGTACTCGCTCACGGGAGGTGACAGCTAGATGTGGCTGAGCTAAAAAGCTCAAGGGTCAGGTTCATGGAGCTCGCTTAGATTAAATTAGCATATGTGTGTGTGAAATCTTGGCTTCTATTTAAGTAACATTTCTGAGACATCTGTGTGAATTACTGATGTGGGCAGTGAACAGCCTTACAAGTCTTGAAAGATGTGTTGATTATTATCATCTTGAAGTTGTCTTATTCCTGTGGACCTGCAGCTGGAGTGAAACCTGGCCAGGGCCCCTGGCACACTGGTGTGTGCTGTGGCACACACTGAAATGGCAAAGCGGTGAGGTTTGGTCTCAGTCGGTCTGTCTTTTTTTTTTTTTTTTTTTTAAGTGCACATCAGCCACTTTCAAAGAAAAAGATCCCAAAACACAAATGGCTCTCAGAAAACGTTTGATCCCGGTGGTAAACTCTGGCAATCTTGTCTCTGACCAGCACTTTGGAAAAGGGACTTCAAAGCTTATCTGGCAGGTCTGTCTGTCCACGTCAAGGACGTATTCTGCCGCACTGGTGAAAGTGAGCTGAAGACAACTAAACCATAAGAAATCAAAAAAGATTCCTGTTTCTTAGCTGCAGTTTCCAAGGAACTTGACTGATGGGCTTTTTCCTCAGAGCTGCAGGCCTTAGCATGGTTTTTTGGGTTGGGGTGGGTTGTTTTAGTTTTTTTGGGGTTGGTTTTTTTTTTTCAGTAATAGCTTTTCCAGAACTCGACTGTGTAGCTGAGCTGCAGTGCTGTCTATCTGATAATTTTTTTTTATAGCCACTTGGCTCTGAAGGGACACCAGGTGCTCAGACATATGAGTAAACTGTCCACACCTTTGTGAGTTACTGCACAGTGACTGAGTGGACTAACTCTGTGCCAGTGCTTAGCACGTTGCAAAATTGTGGTAAAGTGTACTAGTTTAGCTGCCCATGAAAGAGGCTGAGTCAAATACATTTGAGATAAGATGGTGTAATTTGCTGCAAGACGAATTACTGCTATTCTGTTGGTGGACTTCTTATGCTGTGATGACTTGCTGATGTGTTTGAACTGTAAAATCAGACAAAGAGAAGTGGAAAATTTAGACGAGGGGTGTGGGATTACGTATTAGTTGAGAGCAGAATAGTAGCTGGACAACGAGAAGATGGATTGGACATGAAAATGTGGTTATAGACGAGAAACTTGGCTGGCTGAGCAAAGAAAAACTAGTAGGAGAGTGGGTGGTAGAGAACCAGTGTGCAGGGGGAGGAGGGAGAGACAGGATGAGCAGCCAGTAGAGCAGAACAGAAGTGGTCTGGACAAGAAAATGGGAGACCTAGATAAGGAGCTGAAAAAGTGGAGAAGGGTGTGGCAAGGCAGGGCTGGGGGTGAGAAGGCAAAGAAGTTGAGCTAAACAGATGATGAACCTCTCTACTCTGTCTTCCTTCTGTCCTCCAGAGCATGGGAGGGAACTGGGTTTCTTGAATTTGATTTTTCCTCTGCAGTCCACGAGGATCTGTGAAACCCCAGGCAAGATGTCATCCATCTGGCTTTAAGCTTCATTATGTAGATAGTCCTTCTCTGCTCTCTGTGAAGTGACAGCACTGTTGTGGTGCTGGGTGCATGTGATGCTTCGTGGCAGCTTTTTTCTAGTTATTAAAAAAATTTAAGTTACAGGCAACAAAGTTATAGCATTAAAAGCACTGTTGAGGCTTTGATGGCAGGAAATAGCAAACTTAAAAAGTCATCCATTTAAAATTAGTAACCGTTAGGGTGCCATTTCCCATTCTTGCCACAGGATGTCACAATTTCTCCATGTATGGTCCATCACGGCCTCTAACCTGGGTGGTGCCAGTTCACCACTTCTATTAAATGTGAAATGATATAAAATTAATTTGGCTCTTGGACCCATCCAAGGTAAGCCCTTATTTCCATTCCCTGTCCGACTGCCACATGGTTTACTAACTGTGTATAATAAACACCTCCTTCCAGATGTGTGATTCAGAAGGAGCAGGAAAGCAGCAGCACGAGGCTGCAGTCAATGTGGTTGCTAGGTTTTTAATCCAGGAGTAGGGGGCCTTCCTCCTAGCCCATCAGAAGAGACAGTGAAGGAGAGTGAGGAAAAGTGGAGGAGGAGGAAGATGTGGTCGCGATTCCCATCAGGAAGCAGAGGTAAGTCTCAAAAAGATGTGAGAAGACAGATGCTGTGAAGTCTGATGTTTTGTGGATCCAGGCCTTGTCTCCCTGCTGGCTTTTGACTATATTAAGGCATTATATCCACTGTGGAGTACCACACTTGTAACTTGTGACATCTTTTGTAAAAATGGCCTTGGAGTACTGATTGTGGTAAATGGAGCTTTGCCAGGGTGAGGTATTTGGTTTCTTTGTGCTGTTTTTACTAAGAGCTCTGCTAAGACAGGCATCTTGAGATACAGCTACTGAAATGGAAAAAACAGATGAAAGTCTATAGGAGACCTGTTCTGTCTTGCTTTTCTTTTCTTAGTATGACTGTTGGCACATTTCCTGTACTAAAAGCAATCTACAGATGCAGACAGCCTGAAAAGTCAAAGTTCAAAGAAAATGAAGTAGTAGTACTTTGTGATCACAGTTAAAGGATTTAATTCAAAGCCTGCTGGAAGACTTCTGTAATGGTTTTGATTAGCACTTAAAAAAAAAAAAAAAAAGAAAAGGCAGGCGGAATTATAGATATTTTCAGCCCATGATTCAGAGAAGTCCAATTTGTGACAAAACCCCAAGTTTACCAATACTTTAGGCATCCGCTGAAGGACATTCATTTACTTAATTTCACTTGGATGAGCTTTGGATGAGCTTCTTAATGAAAAGGGATGACATTTGAATGATTTGCTGGGCCGAAGTCAGGAATGTTGTTGTCTCACCTCGGTAGGAAAAGGATCTTGGATTGAACTCCTTAGGGAACTAGTGAATTCCTAGTGCTCTCACTCCCATGCAATACTCAGAGGAATAAATGGCAATGCCAACATGTTAACTTGCAGCTTTCAAGTTCCAGTGTGTTAAGACATTTCTTTTCAAAATAAACCTTAGATTCCCTCTGTACCTTGCTGCCCCAGTCAGTGGTTAAATCAGCAGAAGAGATGCTACATCCTAGTCAGAGAGCAAGAGGTAAGAGAACAACCAGAGGAACAATTTGATGGAAGGAGAATATTATATTGACTTAACAGACAGGATTTCATCCCACATTTCTGGTTTAGAAGTTGGGATGAGCTTGTATCTTCACTCCAACTGCTTCTTGCTTCTGGAGACCTTGATGAGAAATGTGCTTATAGGTGGGTTGTGATCGGATTCCAGATCTGCTTTTCATGAGGGTTTGGCTCCAGCCTTATCATCTGTTTGTCTATATAAAAAGTAAATAAATTAACAACTGTATTTGCTGGTAGCTGCCTGTTGAGCTGGGAGGAAGAGAGAAAAACCCAGTGACTGGGAAAAAGGAGGTCCAAGTGCAGGGAGGGAGGGAAGGAAGGCAAGAGGCAGCTGTAATTAGAAGGAGCTTGAGAAGGGATGGGAGATGTTTCAGGGAATGGCAGGGGTTCCAGCCACCACTGAGTTGTGATTCTGGTCATGTCCATTTCTGTCAGCTCCATGCTGAGCTGAGAGGAGAGTTCTTCCTTTAAAAGGGCAATCCTAAAAAGCCGTTTGGAGCCTGTTAATAGTCTGGGTGGGACAGATGTGAATTGCCCTATTTTACTCAGCCAAGCGTGAGGAGAGGCCCTGCTGAAGCACTGATCTCCCTAAGGCTTGACTGGTGGTGCCCGTTCAGCCTGCAGGGATGCCGGGAGGATGCTTTCACCAGCAAGGACCATCCTGGCCTGGCCAATCCATCCTGCTTTCCGACTCCACTCTCCCCCATACTAGGCAGGGGGCTGGCATGACTAAGAGAGGTGGTGACTCCCTAAGAATGCCAAGGGCCGTAGAGAGAAGGTTGTTGCCTTGAGCCATGGAGACCTCTCTTCCCAGAAGCTCAGGAGTTCACTAGCTGGATTTTTACTGGCTGCTTGATGGATGGTTTGTACTAAAGCCCACAGTAAGTGCAGGGTAGCTTAAGAGTTCAGCAGATAGGGAGACATGTAGTATGTATTTATCTGATGTGTCAAAAACTATAAGATGGAGTGCCTTGCTGACCTCTGCAGCGTTTCTGCTCTCCTTGCTCTTTCTGCTATTGTTTGCCAAGGTGCCTGGTCAAGTCTGGCTTCCAACTAGTTGGAAAACTTTACCAGGGAATGAATGTTTGTGTTTGCCTGATCTGAAGAGTGGACATCAGGGATGCTTGATTTTCTGTGACCATTTTAGCCACTCTCTTAATGGAAAATACATAGCTGGACAGAAGTCCTATGGAGTCTCATTTCAGCTTGTTATTATAATACAGTATAATTCTACGATACACTACACTCTTGTTTCCTCTTAAACAATTAGTGCGACATGATCTTAATCCTGTCTATTAAACCTTTAAAAACAATTTACTTATCCTTTAATTGCAGTCACTGGATGGAGGTCAGCTGAGGGCTAGCATACATCCAAGGGCACAGGGCAGGCCTACCAGAAGTAAAAGGGTGAGACAGCAGTGACAGAGCACTCTGGCCATGGGAAGAAAAAAGCTAGAATGGGGTGGGGGCTGGATGCATAAGTATCAATTCCCTCGTGTAAGAAAACAAAGCCTATGTTCCTTCCAGTCTTGAAAGTTCCCCCATCTTTCCCCTCTGTCTTTGCCTGCACCCACGTAGCCCTTCCCACACCACTTTCCAGTCTCAGGTGGTGGAGACTGAACAGGACACAGTACAGGGTTTAGAGCACATCACTGGTGTCTTGACATATCAACTGTGAGAGCACGATAGGAACTCAGCATCTAGCGTGTTGATCTGGAAACATCCCTTCTTTGATCCTGAGTAAGTTTTTGGATGGACCCCTAGACCTGGAATAATCCATTCTGGGTTTTAAATGAGGGACTGGAGTAGCTGGAGTTAATGATGTGCCAGTCCAGACAGGATGCGTTGAGTAAAATTTAGTGTTTGTTACACAGAGTAAGTACCAACCCAAGACACTCAGTACTTGGAGAAAATACCATACAACATAGTGTACAACATATTGAAAAACAGGGCAAAATAGTCAAGATATGGGCTTGAGCTAAAGGTTTAGATGAAATTTTCTGCCATGTAGATGATTTGTGTTCCCATGTCACTTTTTCAAAAATAATTGTATTCCAGCTACATAATGTATTTAGGAAGATGTCAATGTAAATAGGATCTCTTGAGAATCCCTCCACCTGCATATGGAGACGCCCTAATGCTTCTTAAAGTCTGACCCTTAAGCACTTGATAGTCAAGTTCAATTGATTTTTGGTCAGAATAAGGATTCTAAAGATCTTTCAGAAAGTGCCAATAATGCTCATTGGACTCATTTAGAAATTCTTCTCCTGGATAAACGATAAGAAAAGCTGAAGAAAACAAGTGCAAGAGAATTAAGTGATGAAAGTCAAAGCCTAGCTTGATCACTGATGAGAAAGGAACAGCTTAAAAGCGACTGAATTTTCTACATTAATTTGTAACTTTGTGAGTAACAGCTGTGGGGATTCTAAATGGGTTCAGAAGATATGTAGTGTTGCAGGCTCTTTACAAGCAGCTTGCAGCACTGTACAGCATGTGTCTTGATGCAATATTTAAAAGGAGTGAGATGCTGGGATGTGAGCACATAGAAGTACGCAGCTACAATCAGTGACATCTCAAAAATGGGATGACTCATGTATTTGTAAATACTAACGATTCCTTCCAGGCTTCCAGTTAGCTCCCATAGTTTGTTGTGAATGTTAAGCTATTTGCTATAGTGGAGCTTGATCAGGAGAGACTTGAATAGATTCAAACAAGCCAGATTTACTACCGATGCAGACATCAAAATGGCATTCCACCAAGCAGAATAAAATTCTTAATACCAGCAACATTGGGGGGGTGGGAGGGAAAGGATGACTGGAATGTGTGCAGTGGAAAAGAAGTGGACCTACTCTGCTTCTCAGTTGATCGACAGCTTAACATCATTCATCCGAGTTGTTCAGAAACACTGCCTGGTTTGCAGCAGAATTGATCAAGGTTTGAAGTTGGTATTATATTTTAAGGAGCTACAGTGAAGCATTTTTCTTCAATACACAGGCAAGTGGACTTGGGTTCTGAACTAGATTTCCTGTAATGCATAAGCACAGACCCTAGGCAGCATTTGATTTTTGTGGGATGACTAATCAGAGATCATCCATGCATGCATGTGGTGCTATCTTAACAGTGGCTCAGCTGTCTGATTGCTTGGGGTCACATTCTGATCACTTCTGACAATTCGTATAGGGGTTATGCAGAATTTTGTAAGCCTTACTCTTTCAAGTCATGAGAAGTGAGAATGAAAGAGGTTTTTCCTGTTTGGAAAGAACTATACAGGCAGCTGTCTTAGTTAACTCTGCAGTGGAGGAAAAAAAAAACAAACATCTGAGGATAGCACAACTTCTCTCTGAGTGACTAGTGTGTGTCTTCTTTTGTCTAAACACTTTTAAACCTGGGCTATTTTTTCCTGATTTTTAACTGAAAACAGAGAGTCTAACTGCAGCAGAGGGATGGACCTTTGCAGATTCATGGCTTTTGGAGGATTAGTGATGTTATTTTCCAAATACAGGTTAGGATTTTCTGAGTTACTAAGTGTAGAGACTGTTAGACAATACACACGTCTTCTTCAGCCATGCTCTTTTGTTGTGTTGGTAGCACGTGCAGCCATTTGAGTGCAAAGTCCTGGCCTTTCCTTCCCACCAGTCTACACAATGGGATCTATTCCAGAATGCTTGGATTTCCATGGGTGTTCTCACCACAAAAGGAGGCAGCTGATCAGTCATCCCAGCAAGCACTGAAGTAAGCCTGCCTAGGCCTGAAATGCGCATCCAACATCAGCTGCTGCACATTTGCAGCAGTGGAAAAGCTGCCATGTTGCCAGAGGCTCAGTTGTTCTTGCCTCCAGTGCATGTGGAACAGGCAGGTTACTTTGTGGCACGGTACCAAATGCCAGCTTCCTTCTTTTGCCGTGTTTCCAGGGAGATTGCATACTGAATTTGCTGAGCTAGCTTTTGTGGTGTTGCATGCATGGCAAATTCATAATCTTTACTAATATATTTGGATATACTTTCAGCTGGCAGTGAAAAGAAGCAGCATAGCATGGAAATGATGATAATCATAATCTTAACACAAACTGGGGAGAGATGTGCAGAAAAAAATGTGAGAAAGACATTAAGATCCTTCAAGTTTATACCAAAAACAAGCACTGGTGTCTTTTTTTTTTTTTTTCTCCCTGTACAAATGTCCAGATTTCACTGGAAAAATCATTCATCGCTGGAAACAGTGTCTCAACTGTGCTATAAAAATATTGGTTTCTTAGCAAAAGCAAGCAGTGGTGGCAATTCTTGAAATTAGTTTTGCTGCAAATTTTGGTCTGGGCAAGATTTTCTGCTCTGCCTGTTCTTGTAAGAGGGTCGCTATCTTCTTTACTGTGGAGGCCTAGGCCACAGAGCCACAGAGTCCTGGTCCCAGCATGAAACCCCAGAATTTTTGGGATGCTGTGGGCTGAGTCCTGCAATGTCAGAGACAGCAGTTCTGGTTCTAAAGTGGAAAGTGACTGCAATCTTGCAAACTACATTCCACCTCCAGCCTCTGACACTCTGAAGATTTGGCCGAATTTCTGGCAAGAGATGATCTGTTGCAGTACTAGCTTGTAGGGCATTCAGACAGACAGAAATGCCTTAAAAGTAATCCTGATTCTACTCTTGTTTGTTTAAGGGCTTGTTTGCCAGTATGGAAGGAGACTCCCTCAATGCATCATCATTCCATGGTGATGTCCCGGGAGGGGATGGTTCAGTCCTGTGGTACAGCATCCCTGCATACAGAATTAATACTGTAGTCCTGACATATGGGGATTCGCCTCTTCAGCCTGGGAAGAGACTGGCACATCACTTCTTGAGGCGATTTTAGCCCAGTGAGCCACCTGCCTTCACCTAAAGGTGGAGTCTGAAGCTTAAAGGGGATGTAATCCAGCACCTTAGAGTCTCTTCCATTGTACTCAACCAGAGCAAACATCCCTTTATCCCAGCATTCATCCTCTCTTAGGCACGCTGCTGAGCTGATACTATTTGGTAGTTGCCGGTCTGCAACTGTGATCGAAGAGAGAAACTCTATCCTGTGCTTGGGCAGTTAATGTAGTGGGCAACAGGGCCCTGACAAGTCATCTTGCTCAGAGGTTTGAAGTAATTTTCTTCCCTGTGTGTATCTAAACATTGACCGAAACCACAGCCAACTTCTTTGACAATCAAACACAGCGTATGGTTGACTGGGCTGCTGGAGCACTGGCTGTCTCATGTTTATACTAAGTTAAAGACAAAAATATTTCTGTGGACAAATATTAAACAGGTTTCTTTTCTCAGGATGGTAAAGGGTTAGTGGTTTGCAGAATAGGCACTATATGGAAAATATCAAAATACCTTTAGCTCTGTTTCACCACACAGATTTTCCACAGCTAAATTTACCTTCTATCATGTGTACCAAAAGTGTGAGAAATCTGGAAAACCCCAAACTACCCCAGACTGCTACTTTAAACTGACATCGATAGGGGCTTACCCTACCTAACAATAACAATGAATGTAAATGTATTGTTGAGGTTCCTTGAAAAGCCTGTCCATTTGAGTCTCTCTAACAGACGAGTACCTCTCTTTTTGGACAACCATTCTTTTAGTGGGCTGAAACTGAAGATCCAGGAATCCAATGGCAATGACTGCAGTGCTGCTGTGATGTTCATACATCATGAGTCACTGCTGTTATGTTCTTTAATTCCGATAAAAGGCTGTACAGGGAAAATACTTTGGAACCCCATGGCAACTGGGCAGTCTCCCCCTATTTCACCCATTACTCCTCTAAACCCAGAGCTGCAAATGTCCGGTGGTATCTGTAGTCCTTGCACTCCCACGTGTGGCATGAGGCTGCCAAGTGACACGGGAGATTAAGGGAGGGTCTTTTTTCATTATCTTTTTCAGAGACTCTGAGATTTTCACTGAATCTCCTTTCCTGGGTATGGGATCTGACAATTTTCCAGCAGTCTCAGCTCAGTAGCCTGCCCTCAGATAATCCTCTTTGACTGGTAGATAAGTCTGTTCATCCTGACCTGTACTCTTTAATAGAATTCTCCTGCCACTGTCAGCAGGCAGAGGACAAATGGAAAACAAAAAGCACCAAGTTAACAATCAATCCTTACGCACAATGTAAAGTCAGAAGAGGAAAGGCTGTGATCTCCCCCCTGCACTGTACTCCAAATTGGTGCAATTGGTATGAAAAATGTGTTAACTGTGCTTTAATGGCAATTCCCTTCTCTTCCCTCCCAGCCCCTGCCCCTTCATCCCACCAAGAAGTGATTCCTTCTTCCAGGGTGATTCTGTTACAAACTATTACCATGCAGGCACCGTGACCAAAATAGCAGTGCTCCTCCACAATCTATCTGGAAAGCTGCTAGAGTTAAAATGGAGTGCTGCTCACAGAGGTGTTTAGTCTCCACAGACCATACTTTTGTGCAGACCCTTTTGAAGTCTTCTCCGAGGATGACTAAATTTTAACCTTCCCTGCCCTTGGTATTCTGTAACTCTGGCAAGAGTATAAAATGTGTTTTGCTTGGTTATTTTCTGGTTTCTACAGGCCAAATCAATCTCATGCGAAGTCTTTTTTTAAATAAAAGATACTATTCACTTGCAGACTTGGGAGACCCCCTTTGAGGCTTTTTTTACCCCAGATTTTCCCTCAGAGTTTGTGTTGCTATCACCAGCTCTATCTAGGCCTTTGGAGAGTGGCCAGCAGACAAAGCTTTAGGAAGAAAAGACAAAGCTAGTTAACCTGAAAGGAAAACATGCTTAATATGTTAAAAAAACTAACAACAAGGTACTGCTTTGGAAGGCTGATGCATGCTTTCAATAGATGTTTCAGTCTCAGCTGCATCTTGCAGCACGTTTCCATACATTTGGGAAAAGCATATTCTGGTCAATGTACGCAACCTGTGCATATTCCAGTTCATCGTGCCTGACCGCATGGCCTCACAATGCGCGTGTGCTGAACCAGGAGACTGCGTGGGCTTAGATCAGCCTGAACAACTTTCCCAGCCAAATGGGATAGCTGGGGACAGGCTACTGAGCTGGGATTCTTCGATAATTAAGTAGGTAGCTGATTAGGTGTGTGAATGTTACATGACACCATTTCAGAGGTAGGATGGCAACACATAGGCAGTCTCCTCGGGAGCCTGCGTTTCAAGGAGTCACGCTGTCAGGGTGCCACAGAGGTGCCTCGATGGTGAAAATGGGAGAGCCTCATCTAGCCATGCGATGAAAATGTGCAGCTTTGGACTTCTGGGAAAGAGCTAGGTTCTACTTCTTGTCTCTCTTTCTGAGAATGAGGGGTCGAAAAAGGATCCTCTGCTATCCATTTACTCATTCAGGTAGCACGAGTCAGTGGTGTTGGTATTCTCTTTCGTGATCCAGAGAAACAGAAGAGCAAAATTGTTCAACAGAGAATGATCTCATTTCAGGCCTGGCTTATTGGAAGGGTAAATTCTGAAAATAATGAAATAATTGTCTCTGTCTTGCCCAGGGCCTGTGAAGACCACAGAGTTGCTTGGCATTTCATCCCTTGTATAGTACAGGACCCTTTTCAGTGTTTTACCTGACAGGAGTGTTCAGTTCTCTAGCAGATATTTTGAGCTCCTAAGTTTTGCTGTGACTGAGAGCGTGTAACCTGTTTTACAGAAGCTACTACTGCTATCTACTCTTCATCACAGGCCAAAATAAATACCTCTGTGATTGACAAATGTGATTGTTAATCTGCCCCAAGTATAAAAAGTGTAAAAAACTAATCCTAAAAGTCAGAAATTAATTAACTAAAATACAGGCTTTCTGCCCCTCCAAATCTTGTCAGTGTTCCTGCAGTTTTGCATCCCCTTAGTACCTGATACAAGCTGCCAGTTCTTCTTTGACTTCTGCTACACCCCATTAAAAGGCACAGCATCTGCATCCCATGGGGCATATTATTCTTTTCCCCTTCCAAGCTCTCAGCGGTGTCACATCTACTGATGTGCAGCCCTTCCCACATCACCTGTGTGGGGCGTCCCATTGCTCTGCAATGTACCTGCCAGTCTATACGTGTGCAAAAAGAACTCTGTCATCATCAGGGCTGGTTGCAGGCAGAGGTGTAGCATGCAGTCGCCTTAGGGAGCTGACAAATTGCAGCAAAATAGCCAAGGTGTTCTGTATGTGGCAGACACCTGGGAGGCAAGAGTGGCTGCTGCCTGGTTTGGGGCAGACTACAAAGGAAAAGCAGCTCTGTATCTTTTCCCTTACTGCCCATGGCAGTGACGGGCCAGGCTGGCCCCCAGCTGTGAAACAGCAACATTTTGTGTTGCCGGTGGGATGGCTACGCTCACGTGCAGTACCTGCATAGCCGTGCGTTCCTTGCTCCCACAGATCTCCGGTTTTCGGTGCACAGCTGCAATAAAGAACTAAGACCCCGTTTTTCCCAATATTTGAGTAGTATAAAAGAGCTTTAGGGATTTCCGCTAGGCACACGTGGAAAATGGTATCAGGGCAACTACAAATTATTGAAAGAACTTGGGACTCTCATTCCCAGCAGGAAAAGTTGCCTTGTCGATTATCAAATTGAGCACTATGTTCTTTAGTGGACATTACGCGTATGTTTGCTAGTAAAGCAAGAACCATTGTAAAATCTTAAATGTTCGATTGTAAATATGTTGTATGATGATTTATAAATAAACTGACCTTTCCTCTCTATCTATCTAAGGGGAGAGCCAGATCCCCCCAGAGCTGCCAGCAAAAGCTCGTAGTAACGAGGGCGACAGTAGGCAGGGACGGACTGGGGCTCCGTATCACGACATGTCACCATTCCTGCCAAAAAGACAATTATCACTGGTCTTTACCAAGGTGGGCGGGCCACCTGTACTTGTCCCGGGAAAGGAATGTGTGTACAGCGATATACGTTCGACAAACACCTGGCTACAACTTTCTGATCCTGGAGCCCGGCTCTGGCAGAACTGAAACCCGCACAGCTGCCGCTCTGGCCAATGACGCCATTCTTCACCCTCGTTCCCTTCTCTCTCCGGCTCGTTACGTGCCGGGCGTTCCCGGAGAACGCCTCAGTCGACACGTTGGCTGATTGTTACAGAAGGGGAGGCGGGGGAATCCGTTGGCGCTAACGGCCGCCCGCGCTCGCGCGGGGATAACGCTCCACCCCGCCGCGGGAGGGGCCAGCGCATGCGCGCCCGCCGGCCC
>WEKW01012238.1:191538-238207 GCA_013389905.1 Sula dactylatra | reverse complement strand
CCCCCCGGACCGAGGGTGCTGGAGCGTCCAAGAGGGGTGGGAGAGGAAGGAGGAAGAGTGTGGAGGAGGAGGGAATATCTCAACAGGATAAATCAGAAACGAAGAGATTAATACCTTATAGCCCTAGTTTAAAGCAGGTTTCAGAGATTAGCTTTTAATGCTGCTCAGAAATCTTCACTACTGTTGACTGACTGAAGCAACAAGTACCAGCAGGTAGCAACGTTTTTATTGCTTAATTGATTGTAAATGCTGTTCTCTTTTCAATAAAACAAAATACTTAGGTTTTTAGGTCTCGGAGGATGACATGTTACCCAGAGGTGCAAAATTTGACAATGTTGTGCATCACTGCATTTGCAATTACAGGCTTAGTCATGATCATGGGACCTATCAAATAGTATAAATGCACTCCAAAAATAGAGTTCCTTGGTCTATGACAGTAAATTGCTTTAGTCTGGCAAGCAAACTGCCTTTTTTTTTACCTGACCAGTGGTACAGATGCTGTTCAGTAGGTGACATAATACTGGACACAATATTCTTGCTAAAGTTGGGGGGTGTGTGTCTAGTTACGTGGTAGAGTGAAGGTAAGTCCAGGGCCCTCTAAGAAAAGGGTGGTGGGATGCAAGTCCCAGGTCAGAGGGAGTTGCCCTGGACGGCTAGCAGACGTGTCCGTACTCACAGTAATAAAACTTAAATGATTACAAAAGTAAGATATTTTAGTTATTTGCAATTTGGTAGTTTCTTCCTTTGGCAGCAAGAACAGCATAATATGGCAGATGTGCTTGGTCAGACCAGTGCTCTGCAGCGTGCTGGAATCCTCACCTCTGGGGACATGAAGCTCTCTGCCAGTCAAAGAGCGAGTCCGAACCACTTTTGCTGTATACGTGATATACCAACAATGGAGGGCTCTTACCACTATTTGAATATGTATTAGACACTTGGATGCATGAGTAACATCAAAAGTTGCTATATGTGGTAAATCATGTTTTTAAGAGTAGCTGGACATGGGTTTTTTTGCTTCAGGTTCCCTAAATACCAACTGAAACATCATTTACTGGTCAACCTATTCTGTATTGGTCTCTTACTGGAGAAATGTTATTGCTTCCGTACCAAATGATTTGAAACTGGTTCCTGATGAGATCAGTGTACTGATGAAGCGATGCAGCAGCCTTGTGTTATATAATAAATCCCTGTCTAGACTCGCCCAGAATAGACCCTGGCCTCTTGGTAGGAAATTCTGTTACACATTTCATCAGAGTTCTAAGTGCACAGCTCCAGACTTGGGCACCTTTCTGAGATAGTATTATATTTTCCAAAACAGTGTTACCCAGGACAGGATAGGCAAAAAGATCTCCGGAGCCTAACAGGGGTTTTTGATTGTCCCCAACAGCTTGTCAGTTCTGTGGCTTTGACTAATAGTGAGAAAACATTTTGTCGTTGAACCTTGGAAATCTTTTTCTTTTGCAGCATCATTGAGAAGGGGGAAGAAAATTGTGGGCATCTAATTGAAGCTCACAAAGAGTGTATGAGAGCTCTGGGCTTCAAGATATGAGTGTGATGAGCAGGACTGTGAGTGCGGTGAGTATCACCTTCAGGACCCCTGCCTCTGAAGTGCCCTGGCATCTCAGCTGGTGCCACTGGAAGGCCCAGAGTACTGTTCCTGATGGCAAAGGTATCTTACGAGAGGGAGGGCAAAGTAATCCTGACTGATACCAGGGTAAGTGCTGCTGTCCTCGTGGGGGTGGTGAAGCCTTCTGGCAGTACGCAGCCTTTGTGAGTAGCTCTTCAGCAGCAGGGGATGGCTCTGCCTCTGTTGGGTTCTGATCGATCCGAACTTCAACTTAGATTGCTAATGGTGGGGCAGTGGGGGAGGTCGTTCTTGTGGGTTTGCTGCTGGGGTTTTTTTGTTGATTGTTGAACTGTCCCTCAGTATCCAGTGGAAATCCATGTTTTGTGAAGCTGTCTTTCCTTCTCTTCTAGATGATGTCTGTGGTGTGACTGTGTTCTGGAAAGCTGTAAAATAAATTATTTCTGCAAGTTACTTCAAAGAGCAAATATAAACAAAAAATCTATTTATAAAGAGTCTCTAATGATAGACTGTGCATCATGTCTGTGGCTTTTCCACTGTTAGCTCTTGACCGCTGCTATAGAAAATATATTTTTTTCCTCTTAATAAAAGTCTGAAAATGACCAGCATTCCTGACTTCTGTTTCTTTTTGAGTAAAGAAATGACAGTGCCCTCCTCACTGAAAACACTGTGCTGCGAGAATGGAGAGAATGAGAAGAGCCTGCTTGCTCATTGACATGAGAACGTTGATTACTCTGGTGGTGTGGTTGAACAGATGGGCCTTCGATGGGATTTCCCACTGATGCAAATTGGGAAATCGAGCTAGTAACTGCCCTGTTACTGCTTTCAGAAAAGTCATGCTGAAGCTTGTGCTGTTTGTGACAGTAGGTGTAACTATGTTTGTACAGACAACCACAGCCTTATGAAATGAACTTTCCTTGGAGTCAAAACTGGTTTCACTTTCCCGTTAGAATTTTTCCAACTTTTTTGAATAGCTTTACCCTAGGATTCAAGCTTCATTCTTTATAATGAAGAATTAAGTACTTTCCAGATCAAACTCAAATTCTTGAGCCAGTAGTTCTTCAAGGAAAAGGGAGCAGAGGACTGCAGATGTATGTACAGGTCACTTGCCTGAAAGAAAAGCTGCTTTTTTTTTTATGCCCGGTTTTTGTTGTATTAGTCTTGTGCTAGGTGTGCGTGGGCTTTTGTTTTCTGGCTTTTTTTCTCACCTCTGTGGCATGACAGTGGGAAGGTGGTTGTGGCCTTTGAGGAAGGCAAAAAAAGTGCAGTTGGTTGTTGCATATGTGAGACTGGTTTCACACTGTGTCTCTGCAACTCTAACATTGTTTTTCCTTTGGCGAGTTGACTTTGCTTAAGATGGCATCACTGATTACTTCCTTTCCTGCTGAATTTTCTTTTCAGAAATTGAAGATATGAAATCCATGCTTTGTCTTGATTCTTCTCTTGGCTTTGATCCTGTTGGAGGGGTGGGTGCAGTCATGATCGCTTCTCTGCCTGCTGGGCCCTGCATATTCTGAGCTAGCAGTGAGTTGGCTGTGAACATTTAGCGTGTGACATTTGGTACCGTCTCTGCTGAGACTCACCAGTTGTGTGAGGAGAGTTTAGACTCTGCTTCTGGGAGTGTTTCATGAAGGTCATGGAGTCTGTGGAAAAGTATGCTAAAATGCTTGTGGGGGACAAGCTGGGCTGTTAGACTTGGCTCTACACTGCTCGCCTACTCTCCTGTCCTGAGGAAAGAGTTGTGCTCACGTTGGCTTCCAGCCTAAGAGAAGGGACGCAGGTGTAGTTCTGGCAAAAAACATTCAAAGCCGCCTGCGGCACTGTAGCTGGCTGGAGAGCAGGACCTGGTGCTCCACTTGGCGTTTGTTGTCTGGAGGGGGAAACTTGAATAAGGTCATTTATTGTCGAATCAGTGCGTGTCAGAGCCTTAACTGAAGAGAACATTAAATGGTGGTTGAGCACCAGCTTTGTGGCAGCATGTCCAGTCTGGGTAAACTGTGGAAATGGTGCCACAGAGTAAAGAGCAGAGCAGGGGTTGGCAGTGGTCAAGTGAGAATGGAGTGCTATTTAAATCCGGTCAAGAAAAGAAAAAATGGGCTGCCGTATAATTTTAGACAAATTCTATAAACTTAAGAAATGGGACATCTAGGCCTGCATGGTAGACACTTTAGCAAGTTTTTGGAAGGATGGTGATGAGTGGGATGCTGTGATACCTGTGTGCAACAGATACAGAAAGGATACTGGGCAACTCTATAAAAAGCAACAATGGAAAAACCTTGTCATCAAATCACATTTCTTGCTGAGCGGCTTCATTTGTCACTACAGAATTCCTGTGGAGTGGATTCACGGCTTGATCTGGGGGGTGAGAGTTACTGGCACTGCGTTACTACTTACCGATGGCGCTGGTGACAGACGCTGCCCTGCATGGGGTGTTCAGTGTACCTGCGAGGGCATGAGATGTGGCAGTAGCCGGAAACTTGACTAGACTATCTAGCAGTACAACTAAATACCGTACATGCCATCTTTGTCCCTTTGTAATTCATCATGTGCTTGTCTGGAGCAGGCTTTAGACCTTTCCCAACAGTTGTAAATTGAATGTGACTTGAAACACCAGGTGGATATTTTGGACCTACAGGCTTTATTAGTGAGCAAGTAATGGTTTTGCAGACTGATACCCGCGATAGTCTATACAATAAATCAAAAAGGAGATGTCTGATTATGCCCTCTCTGACTTGAAGCCACCAAGGTCTTAGTGTCCTCAACACAGGTGTTTGGACTAGTTTTCAGCTTATGGGATCAGTAGTGAACCTGTAGACTTCCCAAGAATGGGTAAAATAGCCAGTCACTTAACTGCTGTGAGGTTTGGAGCTGGCAATCTCGCAGTGTGGTGCTGGTCTCAAGGACAGAGGGTTTACTTGCCAGCCATAGCGCAGGCTGCACCTGGATTGCATCATCGCATGGGGCTAAATATTAAGTGCTACTTGTTGAAGTCCTTATAAGTGGGGAAATCGGTGGAGTATCTGTTCACACCCTGCCAGTTTCAGTGCTGAAAAGCTTGACATGTCTATTTTTCTTCTTCGCAGACTCATTTTGTTGTAATGCCTTCATGCCTTCTTCCAGGGAAGAGTCTTAATGCTGCTGAGGTGTTCACTATGCACTTGCTCTCTTGACCCCAAATTGGTTTGGGCCTTGGCCTCTCCCTTTTAATACTTGTGTGTCTTTCCCCTTGAACCAATTTTGGCTTTTGAACACACATCTCGGATGAACCCCAGCATCCCTGGATGGAAGGCATGTATTCTAATTCAAGGCAAGGCATGAAAATAAACTTTCTCTTTGGAAAATTAAGAGCTTTTTGAACTCTTGCTGGGTAGAAAACTGGAGGTGCTGTGAAGGGGGTCTGTATGGCCATGGTACTCTCAAGGGAGAAAGGAAGATTTGAGCCTTAGTGGTTCAACTACTTTACAAATCTCCTTTTTAAAAAAACTGGGCCTGAAAACACCTAAATTAATCACTAGCGTGTGCTCAGAGATCTACCTTTCAAAAGGCTATGTTGTTCTCTGTACAATGTCACGTTCAGCCCCAGCAGAAAAGTTAGTCTCCAATGAGAGCTTCGTGCTGCGACTGTTGTGGGTTTAAAACTTCCTGTCTGCCTTCGGCAGGGAAGTCACAATGGGCCCTCCTTGCCTGTGGTGCTGGCCCCGGCAGCGCTGTGACCCCGGCGCGTGCCTCTGGGGTTACTGCAACGTCACTGTCCGTGTTCGGGAAGATGCCAGAGGAAGCACCTTCTTTCTCTTAATGAGTCATTAACATTGCCTCCAGAGTATTTTCTAGCTCAGGAATTTACCTAACTGAGGAGTGAAATTAATATCCTTTTTTGGTGGCTTTCTTTGATGTTGCTGCAAAAGTTTTTTTGGTAGTACAGAAAGGTGGGAGAAACTGCTATATTGCTTCTCAGAATGCTACCTCTAATGTAGTTCTGCATTGCTGTTCATAGCGGTTCAGTTCTGTCTCATGGATCTTATGTAAAGTATCTATCTCGTAAGTGTTCCCAGTCTTGACATCCCAACTCCCCGTTACATCAAACCTCAGCCTATCTTGGAAAGAGAGCTCCTTATAATATCAAATTTTTGCAGAGGCCTGAAGGTAGACATGTTGTTGTTGGGATCATCTAGCAAGGACATGGCAATGGTATGAAAAACAGAAGTTGGCTCCCAAGATTTTTATGTTAGTGCTTTGGCTATAAGATCATCCTTCCCTCTTTGCAGAGAAGGTCAAGAGAAATGAAGTTCTTCATTTCCCCTTACTTCTTGCAGCTGAGCCTTGTTCTGCTTCAGTTGGTAGGATTTATTTCCTCACTTAAATAAGGGACTAGTGGAAACAAGGTTCCCTGTTTTGCTTCACCCTTAACAGAAAGCGTCTTTCTGAGTGGATCGTACTCCCCGTGCAAAGCTTAATTTGTCTTCTTTCCTTCCCACATGGCAACCTGTCAAGATGGCGTAGCCTTTGCTGCTCTTAGGAGTTGTACTGCTCCGTGTTGCACGTGGGCTCATCGTTGTAGAGATAGCTTGTACTGTCCAAGACCGTGATGAATTCTTTAAGCATTGCTCCAGCCTCGCCCAGAAGACAATGTTATTCCAGAGCACTATTAGTAGGAGAGGCGATTAGTGTGTCTTTAAGTGAACGGTGCCAATGGGAATGGCATGTTAGGCAGGGCAGCTGCGAGCTTGGCCTGAAACACGACCACCCTTGAAACCCTATCCCTACTCCACTGACCCATGCAAGCTGACTTCGTACTGTTGACTGACCATGTGGGTTGCGTCAATGCCTGAAATGTAACTGCTTCCTGGCAGCGGGGAAGATCCTGCCTGTATGACTGATAACGTCTTACTCGAAGCAGGGGAGAAATTGCATTTATGCATCTCTTCTGTAGCTGACCGCGGAGGACTGAACTCGGTGGGTCCCTCTCATGCCTGTGTCCCGGGTTACCCAAGTAGAAAGCGTTTGCTTTCCTCTTCGTGCTAAATGAAGGTCTGGGGGGTTCCAAATAGCTATAAAAAAAATGAAAATGTGAGATGACGTTTCCCAAGGATACTTCTCAACAGAGCCTGTTGTCTGTGGGGTGGGAGAATCCTCTCTCAACTAGGATTTCCCAGCAAAACACACTTCCAAGTGTTACACTCCTAAAGTTTTAGGCAGGATAGTCTCTTCTTCGTGACAGATGAAGCTGGGTCCTAGTGGCTCATTTACTCCAGCTTTATCCCTTGCAATCACAACTGTCTGCCTGTGCAGAGCTTCACCTCGTGCCCCTTGGTCTAAAACGCCCCACAAGATGGAGCAAGGGGAGGCTGTGCTGCAGCGCTGGGAAAGCATTTCTCGAGAACCAGCCTCTCTTCTTTTGCTACGAGCCACAGTGGGAGAAGTGGGTGACCTTTTTCCTTTTTTGTACTGGGTGAAAGCCACTGCCTTGCAGGAGCGCAGAGCAGTGCAGAGCCCTGTATGTGGCTGGAGCTCGCCACGATAAGCTGGTTGTTTTCCCCTTTCCTTTCCCCTTCTCACGCTGTGCTGGGCTTATCTGGGTGCCTGAGTTATGTTAAGTAGCGGGTGCGTGCCTGCTCTCTGTTCTCCTCGCTGCTTTTGCTCCTTGGATTTCAATTCCAAACATGGTTATCCATTTGGGGTCTCTCTCCTTTCCGCTGCCAAGTGATACATATTCCACACTCAACACCAGCTCCCTCCGCTGCTCTCTCACGGTCGCTATTTCCAGTGCTGGAGGGCAGGCGAGAGAGGCAGTGCAATGAGCTCTCTGTCCAGTCTGTGAGTTTTCCAGCTAATGGCCTCTACTCTTTCTTTGAGCTCTTTTGGACTCATATTTGCCAGCCCCTTTTCTCACTGGTGTGGCTAAGGAGGGGGCCAGCTGCCAGTTTGTGAGTGAGCCACGAAGAGGAGAAACGAGCCCTTTGGGGATTTTTCAGGCACAAAAACGTTTGGCGGCACTTTAACATGTCGCTCTGAAGCGTGCTGCTGTGGGACCCGCCTCTGCTCAAGAGGAGGAGGAGGAGGAGGAGGAGGAGGAACAGCCTCCCAGCAGCTCTGTTTTCAGACCTCTGCAGCTTCCTTTGCGTATGACAATTCGTTTTGAGCGCAGGATGGCCAGGGAGGGTGGGGAGTGGGGAAGGATGAGCACAAGCAGCCTCTCTTGGGACCAGGCTGTTCTCCAGCCTCCCGTGTGTGATGCCTGGAAGGAGATCATGGAGGGAGCAGCCTACCAGCTGGCCAGCTGCATCGTCCTCCTGGGTTACATGGGGGGAAGTGGCATCTTTGGGTCCCTTTATATCTTTGGCCTCCTGGCCCCAGGCTACTTCTGCTATGCTCTGTGGGGCTGGCTCAGTGTCTGTGGGCTGGATATCTTCATCTGGAACATGCTGCTCGTCCTCGCCTGCTTGCTTCAGCTGGCTCACCTGGCTTACCGGCTCCGCAGAGACACCATCCCGGAAGAGTTTGACCTCCTCTACAAGACCATGTACCTGCCCTTGCAGGTGCCCCTGGAAGTCTACAAAGAAATCGTGAAGTGCTGTGAAGAGCAAGTCCAGTCGCTAGTCAGAGACCAGAATTATGCAGTGGAGGGCAAGACGCCCATTGACCGCCTCTCGTTGCTGCTGTCTGGCAGGTAAAGCCTCTCCTGTTTCTGAACAAATTCTGACAGCAAAGTGCTGTGGCTTATTGTTGTGTTTTCACCCTCTGTAGAAACTGGGATGAGGATTGTTTCCTTCCTCCGAAAGGGCTTTGAGATAGGCATTTGTTTGTTGGGGAGGGGTGTAATTTGCTTTTGAGGGTTGTTTGTGTTTTCTTTGGTTTTTTTTAAATTACAATATTTCAGGGAATGGTTTGCAGAGTCAAGCTATGTGCAGTGAAATGGCCAGCTCAGCCTTGTCTGTGATACTGTTGGGGAATCCTTACCTCTTTCTCTGTCATTTTAAAGTGATCTTGTTTCTGATGGGAGCAGACTGGCCATGAGAGAGTGTTTCTCAAGGCAGGAAGGCAGTGTGTCTGGGCCTGTGGTCTCTGGGTGTACCAGACACACCTCTCTGATGTGAACGGCTGTGCACTGAGTACGCTGAGTCCTCAGTTCACCTGAAGCTCCCCCTGGCCAGCAGTGTTCAGGGAGAGGTTCCATCCCTGTTTCTAACACCTCAACCCTCAAGGCTCTGAGATTTTTCACTTTGAGGGTTATTTCATCAAAAGAGAGAGAGCTCTCCTGTGATGTATCCCACCTCATTAGACCTCTTTCTTTCCCTGTGCTGTCATGGCCTCATGATACTCCTTCCTCTGGACCACCAAGGAGGACCTCAGGGACCTCTAAATAGTCGTACTGGGGATTTGATTATTGAGTGAACTATGCTGATGAAGTACTGGCATTCATTCACCTGAGATCCTGTGGCATGCCTTTATGACTGTATCTCTTAATGATTTGCAAAATCCAAATGCATATGAATAGTACTGATACTGGCTTCCCAGCTGCTGCCAGGCACTTGGCACTAATGTCAAGTGAGAGTGGGAAAGGAAGGAGAGTATGATGAAAGGATGAGAGATAATGAGAATGCTCCCATCTGTAAATGGGAGCAGTGCTGAGCTGTAGGGGATGTGTCTCACAAGGGTTTTCCTTCAGGAAGACAAACCCAGCATCACTTGGGGTTCGTGTTTACCGCAGTGGTCCGGCCTCTCTGGTGAGGGGGTCTGTAAAGAAGGGCTGTCCTTGCTTTTTTTGGTCTTGGTCCCTTTTCTAGGATGTTAAGAGCATCCTGGGATCACTGAGCAGTGCTGAATGGCAAAGCATTGGGAGGAAATTGGGTACGTGTGTTTCCATTAGGTGTCTTTCCCCTTACCAAATGTCTGCACTGAGCAGCCTGCTCTGAAGTTTACTGTATCTGCAAATAATGTATCTGCAAATAATATATCTGCAAATAATGTTAGTAGGAAAGAGTCTGTGCTGTCTTGCCCTGCACTGGGTAATCTGATGCTGCTCTGTGGGCACAAAAGTGCTGCAATGGACAGTAAGCCAGTGCTGGTGGGGTGGTAGTTCTGCTTTTTTTGCAGTGGGAAGTATGCATCTTGGCTGGTATAGGATGCTCTGTAGAGATGGGTTTGGATTTGCATTTCCTGGTACCCACTCTATTGCCTTGTGAGGGGCTTGCTGACCCAGCAGAGCATTGCTACTATTATGGTGCCCCCTCTTAAGCTGAACGATAGCAAGACAAGTGGGGCTTAGAAATGCAGAATGTGCCTGGATGAGGAAACCTGCCTTGTGATCCCTGACCCTTCCAGGCAGCACTCCCAGCTGACTGGAAGCCAACAGTTTAACTCCTGAAAGCAAGAATTGCCTTTGTGTATCGTACAACAGGGGAATGTGGTGACAGGGAGGCAAGAGGCCCCAAATCTGGTGGTACAGAGCTATGAATAGAGCTCCAGAGTGCCCTGCCATTGCCCCAGGCCTGTAGAGCTCTCCTTCTCTGCTCCCAGAGCAGAGCTGAGTGCAAGTTCAACCGTGACATTGGTAGGCAATTGTAGCAAAAGTAGGGGAGAGGGACACTTGGGAGGCCAAGAGAGATTGAATGGTAATGTGCAGCAAACTATGAGCTCGCAGTGTGATGTGTCAGGAACGATGGCCAATGTGATTTTTGGGGGTTCTGGGTGTAATGTCTTCCCAGCATCAAAGCAAGGAATGCCCTCGTGCAACCCTGAGGACAGGAAGAAGATGCAAGTACAAAGAGACACAGGCTGGCTTAGAAGTACCTGAAAAGCAGCAGCAGTCTTGTGGGCTGAGAAGTCCTGGTTTACGACCAACCTTTGCATCTGTGAGGGTGGCTTTGTAGCAGGAAACAGAAAACAGATGGAATATGTGGAAGTGACAGCAAATATCATTTCCCACAGAGAAAGGAGGGACAGCCCCATAGGCTGGAGCATCTGCAGCTGTCCCAGAGAGGGTATGAGACACGTGTGAGATAAGTCCTTTCCTCTCTGGTGGGACCGGCTGCCTGGACATTGTGTGAGCTGATCAGGTTTGTGTGACATCTATGTTGTGGCCTAAGCCTGTGTGCCTCACCTGTCCTCTCTGCAGGGTCCGAGTGAGCCAGGATGGACAATTCCTTCACTACGTCTTTCCATACCAGTTCCTGGACTCTCCAGAATGGGAGTCGCTGCGACCCTCAGAGGAAGGAACTTTCCAGGTAACCCTGCACGGCCCCGCAGCAGCCCAGCTTTGCTCCTCGCTGTTTTGTTGCATGTCTGAGAAGGGGACAGAGGGGGCTCGTTATGCCATTGAAAGCTAACTGGGAATACTTTCCTCCCTTTCCTCGTGGTTTAGCCAGCACAGGATAGTGCGATCAGCTATGTGTTATCTTTTTCTCTACCTTCCTCTGAAGACCTCAGTGCATGCTCCTATTATCAGCTGATAGCAGGGAGGGTGGAGCGTGGTGGACCTTCTAGTTGAGCAGGAAGACGAGGTATTGGATTGCTGTCTGCCTTCCATTACAGCATTCCCTAGTACCTGTATTGATGCATTTGCCCTGCACGCTGCTAGCAAGAGTGCGTCGTTCCAGCGTCAGGATGGCAGCCATGGCAATATTCAGCGGTGATGTAAATCCATAAATATCCTGTTCCTCACAGAAGTTTCTGATGGTGATGTGTTTGGGGTGGAGAAGCAGAAAGGATGATTCACACCCGAATATGGTTCTTTCTGAGCAGAAGAATCCCTTGCTGAGAGGCCAGACCAATTCTTCCTTGCAGCAACTGAAAAGATTTTGCTCTTGCTGTCAACACCCCACAGTATTTGTTTGGCTTTCCTTCTGGAGGAGGTTACTTAAGCCCACATCTCTCTGCCTTTAACTCACATCCCAGGACAGGCTGATCTCTGTCAGGATGTCAATCTAGAGTATGTCAGGTAGAGCATATGAGGAGGGATTTTGCTAATCCCTTGGGAGCATAGGACAGTCATGAGGGGATGATGATGCTTTCTCATGAGGGCAGCCACATTCAGACCTGGTGAAACCAGGACAGCTTTCCGAATCTGCTTTCTTTGGGTCTGAATTTGGCCCATGTGTGAAAGGGTCATGGCGGTCGCTCCTGAAAGCTATGCCATCGCCAGTGGTTACAGCCTTGCAAGAGGAACAGTTGCAGGAGACAGCTGACTGTTACCGTGGCACAAGGCTACAGCTCATGAGCAGAAGTAGGGGTGCCGAGCCAAGATAATGGGGTAGAGAGGGCAACAACAGCATGGTTGTGCAAGGGTGAGGGTGTCTCATGTTTTGCACAGGGCTTCGATCTGGCAGCAGGTTGCTGCTAGCTCCTGGACTGTATTTGCCTAAGGGTTGAGCAGAGAGAACGATGGCTGCCTGGTGCTCCTGGCAGGGAAATGGCCATCTGGATGGCATGCAACCTGCAAAGACGCCTGCCATGTTTTCTGAGCTAATTTCTGTGGAGCTGAAGGTTCCCAGACCTCCAGAGTGTCTCTATCTGTGGTGCATGAGACAGCTCGGGAGCAAGCTGGTGCCAGGCTGCACCGGCCCTGCCAGCACCATGCTCTTGGCCCCTCCTGCTCCGTGAGACAGGGCTGGTCAGGGAGATTGGCTGCGCCTGGCACCCAGATGGGGAGCTCGAGTCCTAGGTGGGGAAAGGCTGCAGACATGCTGGAATTGCCTAAAAGCCGTGTCTGCTTACTGAGGAGCATGAAGAAGTAGCAGCCTGTGTGAGACCAGCATTCAGCAGGTGAGACTTGACCAGTCCATGTTCCTGGCAGGACATTACTCTTGATGACTGTGCTTAGCCATAGTGGTATGCTGCTTCTGGCAGCTGTTTAACCCACTAGTCCCTTTTACCCGAGTAGTTAATAAAACTCCGTGGCATATCTCAACCTTATTCCTCGCATCACAATCGTTTGGTTAAAAAAGTGCATGCTGACTCTGGACTTTGCTGGGGGAGGGCATGAAAGGTTTTTGTTGCCCATGTTTTCCCCATGGCTCTCAGGATTGAGCAGTTTCAATCCTGAGCCCACTGAAAAAGGGCAGAAGCACAACTCAGTCTACAAGGAAAGCCGGTTTCCTTGAGCTTTCTGCTTTGGCTGTGTCTTCTTCCCATGGGACTGCTGGCTCCCAGTACCTGAAGGAGTTGGGTTTCAGGGCTGGCACTTTCCCCCAGAAGGCTGGATTATGGGCTCTGCCAATGCCGGAGCACTTCTGTTGGGGGGATTCATGACTGAAATCTGTCCTGCTGCTCTGGTTAGGAGGCAGGTTTTCTTATTATGTCTCACTTAATCCCTCATTAGAAGAAGAGACTTTCAATTGCTGTGCCAGAAATTGGTTAGGAAAATGAGATTCTGCTCATTTCAGTTTCTGTGTGACCCTTCCTCTTGCTCACCTCGGCCTGGGAAAGTTCTCAGGTTTTATCTCCTATATTTCTTTCATAAGGCAGCTGCTTGCATGGCAGCGGCATTAAATATCAAACCCAAGGACACACACATGCAGCCAAGCCGCGTTCAGCTTCGCAGTGGCCCTCTGCCATGGTGGCTGGCCAAGGAGACCCCTGGATATAGAGTGAAAGGGAGCCCCCGGCATATTTTGGCTCTGGCACTTGTTCACATACTGGTGTCTCCATTACACTCGGATGTTCTTCTTTGGCCCAAGGCTGTTTGACCCTTCTTGTGTTTCTTACCTTTTATTATTATTATTATTAAATTTATATATTACAACATACACTGATGTACTGTACAATGTTGTTTATTATTAATAGTTTGGTCTTACAGCTAAGGGGAAAAATAGCTCTGTTTGCAAGCGAAACGAAATGTTCTCTAAAATAAATTTTAGAGTTTTTCAGTTTCAGTTTTCAAATCAGTTTTTTTTCAATTAAATCAAAAAACCCAATAAAACCTCAAGTGAATTCCCTACCTACACACAAACACAGTAAACCCCTTTTATTTCTTCTCTTGCTGAGCTGTTCCATGCATACTTCAAGGCCATTCAGCCCTACAGCGCCTGGCAGACCTGATGAGACAGGATGTCCCTCTGGCACAGGGTGACCAGGCAAGCCTTCCAGGTGGCCCTTCCCATACCCAGGGCCTTCTTGGAGCAGGGGCTGTGCGACCCAGCGGCAGGACAGGGTGGCAGCCTGCTGCAGGGCTACCCACTGGTGACTTGGACCAGCTGGGCACGCAGAAACACTCCCCTCCATAATGTTTCTGTAGAGGAATAAGGCCATCTGTGCCATCCCGCTCTTTTCAGCTACATCGCTCAGGTGTCAACAGGGAACATCATCTGAAAGTGAGAGGGTGAAATGTAGCTAGTCATGTGGCTAGGTTAAGCAAGGGCATGCTGCTAATTGCATAGGAAAACCTGGTCTCTGGCTCCCTGGGGAGAGGAAGCAGAGGCAGGTGAGGATTTATCTGATCGTTCGGTTTGGGCGATTTGGCTCTCCAGCTCCACCATCTCCAAGGAGGGCAGGCATCAAAGGGGCTGGGGTCCTTCACTGGCGAGAGGTACGCAGCCCCAAGGCGGGTGACCCCTACCCGGGTAGTAGGGCTTACTCTGCTCCCTCCCTTCCCCACAGGTCACGCTGACAGCCGAGACTGACTGCAGCTTCATCACCTGGCCGAGGAAGAAGCTGTATCTCCTCCTGAGGAAGGACCGCTATGTTGCCCGGCTCTTCTCCTCCCACCTGGGCTATGACATCTCGGAGAAGCTTTACTCCCTCAATGAGAAGCTCTTCGCCAAGTTCGGCCTTCGCTTCGACATCCGCTTGCCCAGCCTCTACCACGTCCTTGGGCCAGCCTCCTCCGAGGGGGAGTCAGAGGACTGCGAGGAGCCACCACCTACCTCTGGCCAGGCTGGTGCCTCCGAGCCCCCTCCGCAGCCACCACCACCGCCACCGCCGCCGGCTCCGCGCCCCCGGGCATCCCGGCCTGACAGTGACCTGCTGGGTGAGGACTCCACCAGTCTTGTCTTGGAAGATTTTGCTGAGTTGCCGGGGTCTTTTATGGACTATGTGAGCGAAGGGGAGTATATGAAGTGAGGGCACTCCTGGCACAGGCACGCCTCACCCTGTGTGGGACCCCCGCGTAAGTACCGGCTTGAGGAAGCAAGTCCTTCCCGCGATGCAACTGCCTGGGCAGAGCAGCAGCCCCCAGCCTCTCGCCCTCGTTTGCCGTGGGTTTGCTCCTCCGTAGCATTTTTTTTGCCTGCTGCCCCAAGGAATCCTGGGAGGTGGGCTCCAGCTGTGTGATTTTCTTAAGGAAAAGCAGCAGGGTGGAGGCTTGACCGCAGGCATCAGCTGCACCATGGGGTGGCAGGGCCAGTAACTCGGCCATAGGAAGCTCTTCCCTGCCCTGTCCTTTTCCCATCCCTCAGGGGAGGCAGAGAAACTGAAAAGGTGTCCAGGCTGGCAGGCGGGATATGAGTGCCTGCAGATATCCCACAGGGATCAGCCTGGCTCACCATGAGGTAGAGCTGTGCCTGGAGATACTCCAGTATTGAGCTGAGGAAGACATCTCCATGTGAGAGAGGAGACAATCCAGGAGTTGCTCACAGGGGTAGAAACAGCTTCAGGGTTTACAGCGGATAGATAGTGGGGAGTTGCTGTACACCTTGCAAGTGCTCAATCTGGGCAGGGGGAGAAAGCTCAGAGCCCTTCCTCCCCCTGCCCACCACAGCTCATCCCAGCATTTGCGCTGTCCTTTCTGCTGCCGAGCTTTGGCTCAGCCAGATCAGTAAGGTATTGAAACGACTGCCCTGTGTGGTATAGCTCTTGCCTCTGCTGATTCTGGGTGGACTGACAGGCTAAACATTGTTTTAACACACCCAAGACTCTGCTTTCTGGTGGGTGGGAATGAGATGCTCCCTTCCAAAATGCCAGCTCTTTACTCTGCAAGGGAAAAATTCCTGGGCGTGGTGCATATTGGAGCAGAGGAACAATGCAGGCAAACAGAAATACTCGGAAGGGTGGCTTGTGCCTGAAATTTATATCCAAGTGGCCAGGAGAGAAATTCCACACTGAGCTACTTTTAGCCAGCCACTGCACACCAGCTGCTGCACACCAGCTGCAGACCCCAAAATGTGCATTCCTGCCACTGCCCCTTAATAGCTGTTTTCTGGCATCCAGCTGCCAGACACCAAGCCTGGGACTGGGATTTCTGTCCTAGAATCGACCACTGCGTGTGTCCCAATTGGGTCTGCGTGGCAGGGAGGAAGCTGCAGGGCTGCGCTGCAGCTGGGGACACCATCTTCCAGCAGGCATCCTCGAACACAGTGCACCATCGCACTCTGGTCTTCTCTGTGCCCTACTTCTGGGCTGCAAATGCTTGGGCTGTGGACTTGTTGGCAGGGAGCATGAAGCAGGACACCGTGACGCCCGGCACAAGCCGGGACAAGTCTGCAGTAATCTTCCCTACCCTGCAGTGCTTGTGCACAAGCCTCACCGCTGTGATGGCAAGGGGACTGTCCCTCCTAGGTGCTCTAAATGAAAAGGCTGTGTGCGTCAGACAGCACTTGCTGTTTGCATTAGGCCTCTGGTGGAAGAGGGCGTTTTTGCTGTTTCATCCTGTTGCTGTTCTTAGTTTTTGAAAACAGTGGAACTGGAATGTCTTCCTGATTTGTACAGTTCTGCTTTGAATTGAGTCACGTGCCTGTTCCTACACTACTTCCATGCCTCCAAACTTAAAAACTGCGATATGCAGAAACTGGCCAGGGAAGGAACAAGGGATTATTTGGGTTTCCTTGAATCAGACAAAAAGTCAGCAAGTGTTTTGCTTAGTTGTGGGTTTTGTTTTGGTTTTGTTGTTGTTTTTTTTTTTTTTTTAAAAAAAAGGAGGCAGAAAGAGAAAAAGGAAAAAAAAATCCATATTTGTTTTCTAGCTTAGAAGTCCTAGGACTGTGAAGTCCCTGGTTTTGCTGGTAGACTGCTGGAGATATGAATTTGCAGCTTTTTCAGTCCTTACTTGGAAAGGCAGGAACACTGAATCGTTTATGAGACAGCCGTCCTCCTAACTGTCAGGCTTGTCTGTTGAATAGATGCAATCAAAAGTGAATGCACTAGTGTTGTAAATACGGTGAGGTCACTTTGTCTATGCTTTGCTTGTATTCAGTCTTCTCAGAAGGGATATCCCTTCTCAGGTCATTGGCAGAATTCTCCTGGTTGATCAAGCTCAATAAAATCAGGACTTCAAATGCAATTAAAAAAGGAAGGAGGCAAGGAACACTGTAGGTTTTTTTGAATTGTTTCCACCTGGTTTTGGTAATGAGTCAATACTGTAAACATACACATAAGAGAGAGGTGTGTGTTGTGTGTGTTGGGGAAAGCTTGTGCTACACAGCACAAAGCTATTCTTTCTTTCACACAATTCTTTTAAAACATGTTGGAAGCTGGAAGCTTTTGTCTTTCTAGATCTTGTGAATGAGGAGGTATCAAGGTGTGCTGATACTTCCAGTAGAGACCCACGATAAAAGCCCAGATGTTTTAGAAGCCAGTATTTGGGGTGGGCGAGGAGGATCATCCTCCTTGTCTGTCAGTCTGGGGACAATAGCCAGTGTGGTGTTTTGATTTCTAAGGCACTTAGATGAGATGCTTTGGTATCCTAATCACATCACGTCCCAGTCGCGCAACAGCAGTTGTCACATCTGGACAGTATTCCACAGCAACTTGAGTGCCTAACCACAAAAATCAGTGATACAGAGGACTGCAGTTTTCCCTTCTGGCCAGGCACTTGTCACAGCTCAGCAGATGATCTGAGCGGGTCTGCCATGGCCCAGGGAATGCAATTTCATAACTTTCCCTTAGAAGTGGTGAAAATGTCCTCAGAAAACAGGGACATTCCCTACAGTGTCATTGTTCGAAGTAAGGATAGCTGTGGTCCCAGAGAACAGAGTTCCCCTGAGGCTTTCCCCAGGTCTGTGCTCTCATCTCCTTCCCCAGCAGCTTCCAACCTGGGTAATCACCTTCCAGTTCTCTAAATTCCCCATGCTGAAGTGTTTCTATGAATCACATCTCTCTTCATTTTCTGGTGCTGCAACAGCCACCTTGCAATGCCACAGTGCAGGAGAGCAATTCCTGAATGCCTGAAGTGCTGCAAAGATCATGCAGAAGAAAATATTCCTGGGAGATATATTGGCCTACTGGTCTTATCATCTAGTTCCTTGAAAGAGTTTCTAGTCTGCTTACAAGCAGGACAGACTGTGATAACCCACTGATGAACATATTCTTCCTCTGAGGAGGAAAGAGATTTCAGTAACTTACAGGCTGCCTGTTTAAAAGAAGAAGGTTCAAAGGTTCTGTTCAAAACTTGCTTTAACAGTGTACTGCTGTATAGCTCAATGCTCCATAGCAAACTAAGCTTTAGTCCTTGCATGAAAAGTCGAACAACCAAAAGCCACCTGCTTTTTCTCCTTTTCATATTGCATTTGCTCTAGTTTTTTTGCTATCAAGTGCTTGCAAGATGTGGAGCTGTTGCTAATTAGTTTTGCGCAGTTACATCTGGGAGCTAGCTTTCTATCTGGTGGGTGAGACGGATGGATGGATGCTTGATGGCCTGTAGCTTGGTATCTAAGTTAGTAGGAATTGGTTTATGCCTGTTTTGAGAGAGCAAAATCAAAGGAGCTGTGGGCTTTTAACTGGTATTACAGAAGGTGCTTTGAAGGAGTTTGGTTTTGCTGCCTCAGGATGGGTGAGTAACTCCATTTTCTGAATTATCACATGTTGAACAATTGCGTAGTTTTGCATGCGAATTTAGGAGGGGAGAAGAACAGGTAACAGTGGGCTCCTGGAGGTTTGTGTCTTGGAAAAGTTTGGAAGTAAGAATTACTCCCGTGATAATAATGATGCTCTCTTTATCTCTCCCTCCCTCCCTCTGTCTCTCTCTCTGCTCTCATTTTCCTCCTGCAGCCTCTGGAAACCTTCTCTGGAGTTCCCCCCACCCTGTCTGCAAAGGACGAGCCCCTCTGGCTCCCACTCAGACCCCCGAACTCTAGGGAACAACAGACTGTTTTGATCCCGAAGCCCCTCCGAGGGAGCGTAAGCTCACATAGGTTTCTGACCAGAGAGACACTCTTTAGCAAGCACTGAGACGTCTGCCCGCAGACGTGTACACTCGGGAGCACATGAAGCACACGCGTGAGACTGCGGTGTGACACTCCAGCACCTCCCACCCCACAGTTGTTCACCAGAGCTGCCTGCCCCAGCATGCCTCCCCGGTTTGTTTTCTAGTCCTGCCCCTCTGAGGTGTGTCAGCAGCTCTGATACCAAGGTACACCGATACCGCTGCAAGCGATACCAGCCTGCTCGCAGAATCTGTGTTCCCTTTCATGTAATGATTCCCATTAAAGTCAGAGATGAAACTACCGGTGTTTGAGGATTTGGAGACGGAGATAACACTGGTTGAAAGGCTTGAGGTGATCTCAAGGCACGGGCAGGGGTGAAAGGACAGGGGAAAATGGGCTGTCTGATGGTTTTGGTAATGGGCATGTAATGGAGAGCATGATATGGAGATCTGCTGTCACGCATCCCACTGGGCATGCGCTGTATTAAGACAAGAAATTCCTTTTCCAGGGGTTAGGATTTCTCGTTTATGACAAGCACAACTTCTCAAAGAAGTTACTGACTTATGGTGAAAGGTTGGTTGTTTGAATTGATATATTTGGAATAAGAAAGAAGAGGAACTGGGACTGGGGGCAGATGTAGGCAAGAAGGAGAGCCTGAACCCTTTTTCTTTTTTTTTTGTGCTCGATGGGGGATGACCTCAGGGTGCACACACTGAGTGAAGAAGTGAATGAGTACAAAACACCTCTGTGGAGAGCAGCCACTGGTGGGGAGAAGTGCAGTATCTTAGATGAAAATAGTGTGGAGATGCAAGGCCTCTTCCAAGTTCAGTTGTAACAGTCTGACAAGCTTCCCTAGCCATTTCCTCTGTCAGGGAATCGGAGATGGCAGTCCCAGTGGAGGAATCCTCTGGTCCACAGAGCCTGGTGCAACCAAGCCAGGCGGTGAGGGTAGCAGCATCTCCAGGGCAGATATCCATGGGAGGAGCAAGGAACGTCAACCCCTCCATCAGCATGCACAGGGCAGGGCATTCTTCAGTGCTTCTTGGCACAGCCATGCTGCGTGTAGGGCTGGCTCTGTGTCAGCCCCAGCTGGTGGAGGCAGCCCTACTTCCCTTGTGCTGCTCACATGGGGGCTATGGCCCAGAGACCGGTTTGGCATGTCTTACAAGTCTTTGCTGGGTGAGATCCACACCCTAGGGATCTGGCACTCTTCCTAAGGTCTGGAGAGACTTCTTAACTGGTGAGTAAGTGGGATCCATGGTGTACAACGCTCTTTGCGCTGCTCACCTTTGCTGTCACCCCAAGGCAGGAGAAGAACAGGGCTGCCCCAGGCCTGAGGATCATTCTGCTAACAGTTGGTTGTCACCGTGCTCTGTTGCTGCATTCTTGCTTCAGCCTGACTGCATTGCCCTTCACAGCTAGGAAATGCCTCCAGCAAATTAACACGAGCTGCTGGAGCCCCTTCTGCAAAGGAACTGAAATGCACAATGAAACTGAGTCGGTTGTGGTGCTTTATACACATCCCTGAAGCAGTGGACCGGGTTGGGCTGAATTACACACTGCCCTTCACAGGTGCCTGCTGAGGTTATATTCCAGTTTTCAGGAAGAAGCTCCCTGGAAACCCTTTAGTTGTGGCACCCACTAACCTGGATCTCTGTCAGGTTGTCAGAGCCCAGCTCTAATCCTCTCCTGAGCGTATGCTGGAGGTGGTGTTTGTTAGCTGGCCTTCCAAACAGCCACAGGGCAGGGACCAAAAGCTTGGACGTGAGCTGAAAGGAGGAGCTAACTCTGCAGTGACACTGTCTAGTGGAGCAGTACTGACAGCTCATGCCAAATGGCAGAGGCTTCCTCACAGCAGAATGCCTTTAGTATGCCCGTCTCCTGACCACAGTGTTTCTGGTGCACTTTTCTATCACCCAGTGAAGCCAGTCCAGGGAAACAGAGAAAATGATCTACAGAAGATGTGGTTTGTCAGCAAAGTGACGTAAGACTTTCTCCTCTTTAATTTGCATATGCATCAAGGTGCTGGAAAAAGTGTGGATGGGTGAGGGCTGTTTCTGTGTATGTGTCTCTCATATTGTAATCTTTCACCAATTCTTTCCAAATCTCGGCTACTTTTCCAGGTCTGAAAGGCTGTGCTGTGTTCCTGGGACTAATTTGTGTTAGGTGGCCCTGTAGCTACGCTGCTCCATTCTCCTCCTGTTACCTTCTATTCTGGGCAGTTGTTCAAAGCAATGCAAAATTGGATGCAAGAGCACTGCCGTGCTCCTGGTGTCTGTTTCACTTCATGTGAGCTTCAAAGAGAACAAGCCAAGGGCCAGCAGAGCTGCTCCAGGCCTGTCACAGGAAGGAGATTAATTCTGATTATTTAGCAGGAGCACTAACATGAAATCAATAGGATCTCACTCTGAAAGTGTCGTGTAGATAGGACTACTGAGTTTCCCATTGGAGCATTGGCCAAGAATGACTCCTTCCTGTGCCAAACCTGAACCACATGGTTTTCTCCTGATGAGGAAAAATAATACTTCTCATCTTTAATATGAAGTTCTCAGGACACTTTAATATAAACCACAAATGAATCATCCCACTACTCCTGTTGCAGGAAGAGTGATATTATCTTCTTCTTTCATGCAGATCTGAACCTTGAGATTAAATGACTTGCCTGTCTCACTTTCAGAGCTGGCTACAGAATCCCTAAGATGCAAGTCCCAATCCAGTCTTTTAACTGAGAGGTCTTGATGTAACTGATCTGCTGCACAGTTCTTTTCCTTGACATCCTGTCCCTAGTGCAGGAAGTAAAAAACCCATCCGGTTTTGTGGTGGAAGTACCATCTGTGAGCAGTGAGCAGCAATAGGTTTAGGGCTTCTTTCCAGTTTTGGGTATGCCTGCGTGCAGTGCTAGGCACAAGCAACGGGCAGCTCGTAGGAGATGTCCATGTTGCTGAGGAGGGTGAGGTTCCAGGGCAGGCATGACATTGTCCTGCTGTAGGAAGAGCACAGGGAAATCAGGCTGTGCATTAACAGGCAGAGGTTCCTGTCCTAACACAAAGGCAAGCAAGCTGCAGATGGGCCTTGTGCTACTTTGCAAGGGTGTGATAAACAGGGTGCTGTGCCCTGGCTGGAGGGGTGCATATGGGGTCATGTCCTTCCCCTTTCTACCACCTTCTCCTAGCAGTACCATTGTTGCTCTGAGTGCTCCCGGTTTAGTGATAAAAGCATAGTGTGCAACTCTACAGCCTTCTACCTGAACCACAGCCAAGTCCAGTGCTCCCAGGGGTGCAGGTTAGCACACCTTTAAGTCAATGTGCCATGCTGTCCCATTCATAAGTGATAAAAAGGCACATTTCTGCACATCTATCACAACTTTGGAGTGCTTTGCTCTGCAAATTACGCTACTAAGGAATACCCCTTACGCTCAAGGGTGTGCCTAGTATTTACATAGGGATGCCTCCTTTTTTTTCCCTCTCTGGGCCTACTAGATGTATTTTTACTGCCTTGTGCTCAAGTCTCCTTACTGTCCATCAGAACAGAATATGAATGGGAGCCGAGTCTCCCTTCTGCTTCTGGTTTTCCCTGCTTTGGAGTACCCACTAGCTTGCTTCAGCCTGGAGCCAGCATAAGAGTCAACTCAGAAACAATGTGGGCAGAGTTTAAGGTGTCAGTATAGACACTGCTATTTCTTCCTGCCTGCAAGAAGTCTGGATCTGCAAAACTGGCAATAATATTGTGTTATGGAGAAGACCATTATCTCTCTCGGGATGAGGAGGACTTGGCTGCTTCTACTCTGGATAAGGTAATTATGGCTGAAGGCATATACTCCAAGAGGAGTGGCCCAGAAAATGCAAAAATGGCTGTCTTTAGCCTTAGTGCTTTATAAACCTGTGCAGTATAAGAAGGAGAAATGTATTACTGGTCTTCTGTTGTCTCATCCTGAAAAATGTGCGTCTGTCATATTTCAAATGGGGGCCCATTGTAGACAGGGGGAAGATGGAGAGAGCAAGCCAGGAAAAAAGGAACAAAATATAGTTAGCACGAGCATTTGCAATCGTTTGTGACTTAAGCATCTTCAAGGTGATGTGAGTTGCAGCCATTTTCCTTCCATGGCACAACACTTTTATCCTGGGGAAAGAATCACAGAAGACTCCTAGAAAACTACCTTGGAAGTTTTTCTCTCTAACAGGTAGAAAATTATTTACATAAGGAACACAGAGGGGATGGCAGAAACGTCTTTACAAGTTTATCCCCACGGGAGAGTGTGGGGTCCTGACCCTGGGACCAGACTGATGTCGGGGGGTCTGCTGAAGAGGGGACGCCACGATGAGGCCGAGGTGAGGGGCGGAACTAGGTGAAGACTTGGTAGTTGCCCCTTGCTTAGCCCCCAGACCCAGCTGTGCAGACTCCGATAATATGCCTCTGCTACTCCATACACTGCTTGTCAGCTGCCAGAAAATCAGGCCTAAAATTATGTCAAAAGCCTGGACAGTGTCTAACAGAAGACCCTGAGGGAAGTATTTAAACCAGATCAAGAAGCTGTCACCCACTTCCAACTAAACACTAATCACAAGCACAACTTGTGGTTGAGGGTTTAGTTGTGGTGCTCTTTTAAATTACAGAAGCGTGAACATTTTCGCTGAACCATTAGGCCTTCCTCCCTCCTCACCCCTCATTTATCTCCCCAAACAGCCCCTGTTCAGCTCCAAAAGTCGTAGCAGGGTGTGCTGCGACAATTAAGACTCTGGGTACAAAGATATGTGGGGACTAGGGGCTTTACACCAGCTATAAAATCAGAGAACGGGAGTAACTTGGTGGAGCTCCCGCTCAGCTGGTCTGAGACCCCCATCACCTTTGACCTTGCTGTGGACTACTGGACCACCGAACAGGTCGTATCCCCCTTCCCAAAATTTCATGTATCTTGCTCTAGCAATTTCTGTCTTATTATGTATTGGGCTTACTATATAGGTTAAAGTGACTTGCTTAAGGACAGTGGAAAACTTGATAAAATTCTTCTATATGTTAACCGCCCGGCATCTCATCAGTGAAGCATGTTAAGAGACAGAATCTGTCTCGCTGCGGATAACGATCCTGGAACAGTGTGTGACAGAGAGAGAATGCATTGTTTCAAACCACAGGCTGCATCCACAGGCTCAGTGGATCCCTGTAAGATATTCCTGTGACTTACTTGCTATCAAGAGGCAGCGGGGCTGCACAGAACTTGCCGACAATGAATGACTCATCCTTCTTCCAAAAACGATTCTTGGAGAGATACTTCAGTGTCACGCTGTTTATCTGGCAGAGGGGAACTCTATGGGCCAGCAGCCGTTTGCCCATCTCCTGGTGCTTAGGTCTGCAAGGCAGGATGAGAGATAGGAGGGGGAACATTCAATCAACCTGCAGATGCAGGCCGTATGCAGATGTGTTGAAACATTGGAGGAACCAGGGTATTGTTGTGAAGCTCTCACATACTAAAATGAAGTGAGAAGACTCATCTGTCAAAACAGGGCATTGCATGAGAGTCTTACTGGTTGTCTGCCATGTTTTATCTCTAAAGTCAGGAAAATTCCTGTATAAATATCCTCCCTTCCATCACACAATTACAACAACTCCTCTTGCTGTTGCATATAGATTGAAACACCACCCAGATTGCTACAGAGAGGTAAGTGGTAGATAAGGTCAACATCTATGAAATCATGAATGGCATGGGTAGGGATCGGTTGTTCACCATTTCTTCCAGTGCAGGAACTAGCGGTCATCAAAGAAAGCTAACAGGTGGTAGGCTCAAAAAAGATTGCACACTGCACAGAGTACCATTCCTTTTAAGCTGCTAAAATCCTTGCTGTGGGATGTTGTGGGTGCTTGAAAGTTTACACGACTGTACAAGTCATGGGAGGGGGGCTGGACAAGTCTGTGGAAGGTAAAAGCTTTGGGAGCTAATAAGGACAAAGATCTCGCCTTTAGCTCTGAAAGTCCCTGAGATGTAATTAGTCAGACACTGGGAAACTATCTGGGGGAAGTATTGCTACTTGCTTATGCTGCCTTTTTTTATACTCTTCTCTAGGGATTTGCTTTTGACCATGCTGAAGGTGGGATGCTTGGACAGAGGGAGGTTTGTCTGTCCCTGTGCTGTTACTCAGGTAACATGAACTGAGAAATGCCAGAGGTTGGGTAATCAGACAATGATCAGAGCCCCGTTGGTCGTGTGCTACGAAGGGGTGCTGCTCAGCCATTTTACATAGGTGGGCCACCTCCCTTCTGCAGAGTCCGTTCAATAGGCCTCCTTATGCTTGATCTACCTGGCACCTCTAAGAGCCAGAGATCATTGATTTCCTTGTGTTTATAAAGAATATATGTGTAGCTGACTCAACGCAATCACAGAAGCACCTGAGTGACTGCTTGATCAGAAACATGATGGTAGGGAAAGGGGAAGAGGTGACAAAAGGGTAAGGAAGAGCCTACAATTCTGCTAACCAAAGTTGCTCCCAGGAGCAGGCTTACAGCTGCACTCAGCATCTGCTGAGGCCAGAGTGGCCAACCTAAACCAGTACGTCCCGTACCTCCTTTAGACTGCAGCAGTAGATGCTGGAGGTTTTGTGTGTCTATGTCTGACTGTGTCTGGCTTGAAGCTGCCAAAAGTAGGAAGTGTCATGGAATTGTGGTTATAAAGGTGAATAATGGATAGCAAATGGAAAACAGAGGGGAGGCCATCTGTCTATTGCATATCATCCATGGGCAGGATCCAGCCCTGCCCTAGGACAGAGGAACACAATCAGGTTAAGCAGGTTGAAGAAAGTCACTCCAGGGAACGACATTTGGTCCAACCCCACACAACCTTTCGACAGATGTAGGACTTTTGGCTGGCTTCAGAAGTATGTTTTCTTGGATATGAGGGATGATGTTGTGCGATGTGTAAGCAATGGCAATGCAGCTGGGAAGTGCACTGTGTAACAAGCTCCTTGCTCTCTCAGCCCCGTGGCACCTATGGAGCTTGGGGACATGTCCCTTGGGGCACTCTGAGCAATGTGTGGGGTAATGGCATCCTGAGGAGTGAGAATGGAATTTGTGTTTGGGGGAGGAGAAGAGAAGGGAGAAGAGAATGTGAGGTAAGACACAACCGTGTGAGTCACTTGCTGGAGGTATGAGACTGGCTGAACACTCCCAAGTCCCTGTGCGCTTCTGGGGAACTGCAGGATGACGCGCATGTTAGATCACCTGAAGTAAGTCAGTGATCAATCAGCGTCTGGACTGCGATGTGAGAATCTATGTTTAGATGCCGGTTCGACACTCTGAGCTTGTCTGCACTGGAGGGCTGAGCTTTGCCTAGAGCAAGGAAGTTTCTTTGCTACAGTGTGAATTGAAAGGGATATCTTCAGTTTTATAGTCTCAAATCTGTAGGTATATTGCTGGAAGCAAATTTTTCAGTTTAGCCTTGTGCTTCTTAGGAACGAAATTAAATGAAACACAGCTGCTGTTCTCCCAGGGTAAGGGTATCTCTGGATAGGTCACCCTGCTATAACTCTACTGTCTCATTAAAACTTGAGGGTACAGCAAAGCCTCGGGATTGCCTGCCTGTCTCACTTCCCCAGGCAGCCTTTCTCTCCAGCGCTCACATGCCTCCTGCTGGGTACCTATTAAACCTTGTGTCCGACATTGCAAAAGGAAGCACTGCAAGTCTTCCTGAGCAAATCACGGGACCTGTCTTGACCTGGGTGTTATGATTTCCTCCCCCCTGCAGCTTTGGAAAAGGCAGATTTTTTTTCCAAGTCAGGGAGAGGTTGAACAGACTGAGCTCCACTGGGCTGCAGTATAAACTCCAAATTGCAGTGCCTGGCTGGAGATCTGTGACCAAGCAGCTATGTTACGTTGGAGAGTGCTGGAGTGTGGCTTCCCCTTCCCTGGTTCTTACCTCTACCTCCTGGTGCCCAGGACTGAAGCAGCAACATAATTAGCTTCAGGTCACCATGTTTTGGCTTAGCAGTAAGGACTGTGTGGGAACCAGCACCGGCACTCCTCTGATCCTAGGAGAGCTGGTTGGGGCTCTTTAGCAGACTGCTTTCCTGCTTCCTAGGCAGCCAGCAGCAAGTGCTAGCTGCTTGCTTATATTGCAGTTCTCAGCCTACAGCAGAGGACAGGAAGGTGTATGAAGAAGTGAGGAAGACTTCTTTTGGGGAACTTCTCTGTGGTGGGGAGATCCCCCTGAGGCAAGGGCTCTGGGAGTCTGAATCTGGTTCTTTAATTCAGATACGGTTTGGAAGAGGGTGGTGCTTTCAAAAGAGATCTGTCTGTCTACACACGTGGTCTTGGTCCCCTGTCCCCTGGACTTTTCCCTACAATGGGAACCTGAGAGCTTTGCTGCATTACTGCAGTGGCACATTTCTGACTGTGCAGAGATCCCCTTGACTCCTCTTTGCAACTGCTGTCCTATTGGGCATCAGGAGAAATGTCTAAGCCATCAAGTCCATCAGTCTGGAACCTCTGGTGGATGGGGTCTTGCTGTAGCCATCTCCGTCTGGCAGACGGAGAGCTAATAACTATCTGACAGTGACTGAGGTTTGAATTGGCACCAGGCAAGGGTATGGTGTAGAAAAGGAACCAGCATAGCAACACAAAAGTATGCAAATCTGGGGATCCCAGGCTATACCTACTGCTTTGTGCACTCAAGGAAGAGGTAGACCTAGCCAGGGTTACTGAGTAACGGTAGCACATGCCCAGTTCTTGAGAGCATTTAAGGTAAATGTGGAGGGACTCAGGAAGAAAGGTTGTGGTTCATCACACAATGACTGCTCTCAGGGAGATATGCTATCGTTGTGCCTTTCCTGGATTGGTATAAACATCCTTATACACGGAGCTGGGATAAAACAGGCCAGAAGCATTTACTGTCACTCACATGGTGATCTTCGCTGTGTCCTTGGTGCTGTTGCTGCAGAAAGCGATCTCAATGCTTGTGACGATGTTTCTTTTCTTCTGCAAGTGGAACTCAACCACGCTGTGATGGACTAAGCAAGAGGCAAAGTATGTGGGAGTGAGGGCAGGTACTACCAATTGGACCTTCCCCTGCCAAAAGAAGGCCTCTAGCATTCATCTCTGGCCCCACCAGCAGAAACAAGAAAATAGCATAAACAGGCATAAGAAGGAAACTAGTCTCTGTGGTATGAGAGGCACAGCAAGCATTTTCACTACCCTTTACTTCAGACCTGAAGCCATGTGGCTGTTTTAATCCAGGACTGTGCCCACACTAATAAACCCATTGGAAAGGGCTTTATGGGGGAGATGTGTGCGGGGTTTATTGCTCTTCAGATGTGTGTGTCAGACCGTCTGGGACACCGCAGCTGGTTCCAATGGGGATGGTGTGTTGTAACTACCTGGCCTCCCCAGAGGATCTGCCTCATTTGGTCAACATCCTTCTGACTCATTTTTTTCTCATTGCTACTTACCACAGAAGGGGGCTGAGGGACTGGTCATTAAATAAACTTTCACTTCCTTGGGCAGCTTTCTCATGTTGACACCTGCCTGCTCCAGCAGGCCTGCAGGAAGAAATGAAGCCAGTACAGGGAAAAGCATGAATGACCCAGAACAGAAATATAATTGGTCCCGATTCACCTCCACTCAACCCGCCCAACTCCGCTATCTTGGAAGACAGACCCTTTTTTATACCAGTGCAAATCAGAACAAGCACAGGTTTGTAGTGTCTTTTTGACAGGTTAATGTTCCCTCCGAAAACTATTCTGGCTACCCCAGGTAATCATCGTCAGAGTACCTCTTGGTGGCTTTGTTTCATTCCTCTGCTAAGAAACTGTCATCAGTGGCACCTGTGCAAAATGAGCAGGACTAAAGACTACCAAGTCAGGAAACTTAGTGCAGATGTAAATGACAATGCAAACACAAAGTGCTGGGAAATTGATTTTCTTGGTCAAGTGAGAAGACCACCATAACTTGAGGCCTGCACCACTGACTAGCTGACAATGTGGCTTGGTGAGATGGGGAAGGGGTGGCTGATCTGAGAGCACCTATACCAGAAGAGGCCTCTCTTTATATTCCTCCAGTACCAGACTGCAAATAGCACCGGAGGACACTTCCTCTCCTCGTGCCACAGCCCAGTTTCAGAAGCCTAAAAGAGGCTTCTCCCAGCCCAGGGAGTTAATCTTTGGGGAGGCTATGGCAGGATTTCATGAGAAGGAGGTGACACAGCAACAGTGAGCAGTCTGTAGAAGAAGGGGACTTCAGGCTTGGTCTAAAATTTCCAGCTGCTTCTCTAAACAAGACACTTTTTGAGCTAATTGCCCACTTGTTAGGCAGGGGATTCTGGTGACTCTCTTTCAACTCATTTGTGGGCCCTATGAAACATTTAAAGATCAGAAATGTTCATGACTTTTGTGTTCTACCTTGGGCAGTATATGAGCTTTTAGAATTTCTCTATACAAGCCTGAAAACGAAACAGCTTCTCACCACCCCCAAAGAGATCTAAAGCAAATCCTGCTCAGAGAAACCTGAACTGAGTACTGTGCTCTGCACTGACACCCATCAGGAATGTATTGTCATCTGCTCCAGGAAGGACTCACGCTGGTACTGTACCTATTCTGGGACAGGAGAAGAGGAAGGGGTCAACACAGTCCAGGCAATGACCGTTTAAAAACTCCTGATGACTTGCACAGGGGAACGCCATGATCGGACAGGAATGTTTCAACGCACTGACATAGAGATGTACTGCCCTCATGTGATCACAGATCAGATACTTATAGCCTGCAAGAAAAAACGCACCCAGAGAAAAGCAGCCATGAGCCTTTCTGTTGGCTTCAGTCTTTTTGCATGTTCCCAAGAAACTGAGAGTCAAGAAATACTCTTACTGATTCTGCAGCAATCCCTTCCCATTAATAACATTTTGCAGAGCATTTCTGTGACTACCAGCCCAGATCCCACTGCAAGAGAAGTTACGCAGGAGGTTAGAAGTGTTTCTCCCAGAGTCCCTCAGAAGAGGGGGACCACAGGCCTGCCATGTCTCCATCAGTGTACGATCGATGAGGCCCCAAGCTCATCGATGCAATAGCTTTGACTCCCACCTGCACTGGGACCCAAGCTATGGGAAGTGAGGTACCGTAGGTGTCCCCTGTAACCTGACCCTCAGTACAGCTGGCTCATCCAGAACATATTTGAATGTTTATCCATACTATTTACTGTGTAAAGTCCTATTCTCTAGAAGGAAAGGGCAGTAATCATACAAGCTGTCTAACTACAGACACAGCTTGCAGCATGAAAACAAAAAGAAGCTTTTGCTAATAGTACCTAAGAACCTTTCTAGCAAAAAATGTTTTCTTTGTTGATACAAACTCTACTGATGCTAGGGTTTCGGCTCATACAGAAGTGTCACCAAAATCATGTCTCTTGACAGTGGTGCTGCCAAGACACTTGACCTGTATGTGATTTTAATTTCAGCTGCTTGTTGTACTGCTGAGAGGAGATGTGGGCCACGAATGTCTGCTGCCATATGTCTTTACAAATACATATTGTCTCCCTTTGATGTCTGCCCTGACTGTAGCAGGAGCTGGTTGCCAAACAGCATTTTCACAGGCTGCTAAATGGCCGTGAAAGCCCTTTGCTTGGCTACAGAGTGTTCTCACCTGCAGAAATGAATCGGGGGCATCCTGGCTGGTCTTTGCCTCCGTTGACAAAATAATCGATGTGGCCTACAGGAATTCGGATCCCGAAATCTGAAAGGAGGTGAAATGCCACTTCATTCTTACACTTGGCTCTTCTATAGGCTTTACCCTACATGGTGTATGACAGGCCCCAATAATTGGTTGAACATCAGTAGTGCTGGACCCAGCTCCAGTGCTGGAGACAGCAAGGACGGATTTCCTGTTCCTACACGCCTGCGCTGTGCAGGTTTGCTGTATGGGGCTGAGAGTGCTCCATGCCCCGCCATCAAAATGACTGGGAATTGCAGCTTAATCACCAGCTCTGTGACTCAGGTTCTTCTTTCTGTGTAAAGGAGAACAAAACTGACCACAACATTAATGGGGGATTATGAGGCGTGATTGAGAGTTGTGTTGGAGAGATTTTTGTGATCTCCAGACAAGAGGTGTGACTCAAAGGCACCACATTATTCTGCAGCAAATGTTCTGCCTATGTAGACCTGAAGTGCTTTAGAAAAGTTACTCTGTTGTTGTACCAGCTGTTGGTTTGACTCTGTTACTTTCTGCTGGCACTCGCAGTGGCACCTTTCTTAAGTCAGGCGGGAAAAAGCGAAGTGAGAATAGATGTAAGTTACTTTCAGGCGGTAAAAGCCATGCTGAGCTGGTTCTGCATAAATTCACTCTGCTGTAGCAATGGTTAAGAAAGAACGATTTGCTGGAAGATTGCCCTCTGCCTAATCTCCACCTGTCTGTTGCTTGAAGTGCTCTGGAGTATGGATACCGGCCAATGAATTAATCATTAAAGCCTATGTAATCAAGAAACTTCCTCAGAGTGAACCTGAACTCACGGTGATCTGGCAAAAAAAGGGACAATGATCTACAGACTCCTTAGCAATAATGACAGCAGAAGGAACAGAAGCACAGGCCAAAGAAGATGAAAGCCAGCTTACTGTCAGCATCGGTATGAATGGCTTCCACAAAGAGGGCATCCCCAGGATCCAGGCGTTCCTCAGGGCTGGCTCTGGTGTACTTAGGGCCTGCGGGATCCAGGCCTGTAATAAAATCAAATGCCTCAACATCAAGTGCTCTTCAGCCCCTCTCTTTCTTATTTCTGGACCAGTTATTTTATCCAAAACTTTAAAAATGTTGCTAGGCAGAAGTGATAAATTATTCCTAGGTCACACTGATTATGCTCTAGAATGGAGCAAGCTTTCACTACGTTGCTATCTTGTCCTCCACTGTTCTGCTCCCCTTTAGCAGTTTTGTACCTCAAGTTTCTAGGCTGTAAAGCCATGGCTGAGCTTCAAATGCTTCTGACAGAGCGGATGCAGAGTGTCTTTTGGATTTTTGGTGAAAGAGAATCAAACTTGTAACACCTTCCCTAATTGTACTGTCATCTGTATTAACACTACAGTCCGAGAAATGTCACTGAAGATCATCATTCAGGTGATGAATTCAGCATCCCAGGGATTAACCATCCAAGTTTGATACTATCAAACATCCTTAAAGCAAACAGGCCTCTAAGCCCTCTCCCCACAAATATAATTGAGTCCTTAAGCAGCCATCTACATTTTTGCCTAAAACTTGGTCCCAGAGCAATTTCTGGGAAGCCGAAGGAATACAGAAAATTATCCTTGGCAATACCAAGGAAAAGATTAAAGATTTTTTTTGTTTGTTTGTTCTGGCTGAGGTTTATCATGTTCAATTTTTGTAGAGGAGTAATCTCACAAGGTTTTTTTGCACTCTGAAGGCAACAATAGTTTAAGAAGCAGCTCTGCTCCACATGCCACTTAGCCTCAGAGCTTAGAGTCGGTCTTAGAGTCGGTCCCATTAATTCTGTACAGAGAAGGCAATATCAACAATATACAAACAGATGTCTTTATTTGTGAGGGGTGAGGGAAGGAGGAAAAGGGGAAAAAGAGGAAAAAAGTCTTTCCTATTCTTTCTATAAATAAAAGCTAATAATGGGGCAAGTGTTCATCAGAAGAATTTACCGCTTTAATTTTTCTTCTGGGTTCTTTAATCTTGAGACAAAAAAAGCTAAGAGTTTCCCCACCCACTTCGACGGACCAAGTTTTAGTTAAAGGCTTTAAGAGATACTGAAAAGTGTTACTTGGTATAGCTTGAAGTTCTTCCTGAGGAGAGAGAAACACCTAATACGAGCAGCAGTCAATTCTAGCACAGCTCCAAGGCAAGCATGTTTCTATCCTCTGTTCTCTATGCCCACCTCCTCCAAGCACAAGCTGCATAAACTCCATTAAGAGGTTATGTCCTCAGCAGCTAAGAAAACCCCTCATTGAAGCTATACTGTATGCAACTGAATTCCTTCAGGCTTTTTCATTTCCTCTGCAAGTATTGAAACAACTGCTCTTCAGCAATTTTGGATACGGGCTGTTCATTCCAGTTCCTGAACCATTTGCTTTCCTACACAGGGAGATATCCACAGGAACAGACATGGGTTAAAGAAACTCTCTTCACAAAAACAAAGTCTCTGCTCTCATCTCCAAGACTCACTCTGGTTTTGCTCCACAGATCTTTTTAGGTGACTGAAAACACGTCAGCAAATTATGGCTCTGGGATCACATTCCTCTGTGTGCGTATGCATTTGTATGAGGAGGCAGTAGATGAGATCAGACATATCTTGGGTCTAATTCCACCTGCCTTCAGGCTACTAAATCTGAACTGGAACCTGCAATGCCCATGTGCCTATGAAATCATAAGGCAGTCAAGAGTGTAGAAAAAGGGTTGTCTTCTAGCAGAGTTAAAAATTAATGGAATAAATAAACCTACAGAACTTTTATTACATGTAGACAACATAAAGGGGAAGAGTCTCTGACTCTGAAGTTAATTACCATGGTTTCCTGGGAATGTGTCTGCTTCTGCTCATCTGAAGATGTTGCTGATCTTAAAATCCTGGTTCAGGAGAGCAGTTACCCCAAGTCCCTCCTAATGTAAACTTTGATTCACCGCTTAAAAAAGGGCCCAGCATGAAACTCATCTCCTGTTAAGAAATACCTGTATTTCATGCAGTGTGGGTAGCTGTGACCTGTGTAGGCTGAACTAACATTTCTCTGGACTGCCCTGCTGAGTGTGCAGTGAGACCCTCCTTGAGGATGCCTCTGTGAGACAGACCAGCATGGGCTGAGGCAGACTAAGAGCTGTGGTCACTCTACTAGAGCCTTTATCTCTGTTCCTTCTTGGTGGCATTTTCCCTCCTATCAAAATGAATCTCCACCCCTGGGGATTGCCAGAACTTGACAAGACCCTTGACAGCCTGATCTGACTTAGAAGGCAGCCCTGCTTTGAGTGGGGCTGGGGTGAACTAGAGACCTTCCAAGGTCCCTTCTTACCTAAATCATTCTGTGACTCTATTCATGCTCCATACCTAAAGGCTGACGAGGCCCTGAGTGAACCAAAAGCTCTAAATGCCATGATCAGCCTCTAACCATCTTTCTCTGTAATTCCCCCCCCCCACAACCTCTTCCTCACACCCAGGAGTCTGGCTCTCTGTGTTTAAGGTCAGCTTTGACTTGACACAACTGGGTGGCCTTAGACCAGCCTACTGTGAAAACAGCTGACTTGTGGGAGAGGACAGCAAGAAGCCTGATCTGGGGCCTCCCAACATTGGCTCAGGCTCTTGCCTTTGGTCTTTGCCTGAGCTGTGTTGTAGGGATGCCATGCCCAGCCCTGTGTCTTGCTGGTCCTACTTTTATCTTGCTGACTTGACTTCCTGGCTCTGACCTTGGGCTTGCTTCATCACTACAGACTTGCCTGGTGATCACTGGACCTACTCTGCTCTTCTTGCTCAAATACGGTAGGACTGTGTCTCTTGTCGGTGAGGCCACTGCCCCTGCCTACTTTGTTTTCCCCTCGGTTCTCAGCTCACATTTTGCTGCGGAGCAGCTCTCTCTTGCTGCTTCCCCGTAACGACATGCATTGTGAGCTTTAATTTTAAGAACCACAGAGCTATACTACAAAGTGGAAGCAAAGCATGTGGGTGTTGTGGGTTTTCATTAGTCGTGAGACCTCATATTCTTTCAAGCTGACACCAGTTTGAAGAGTGGAGCAGAGGCAGAAGGACCCTTTTGCAACCACATGTATTCTTTTGGTGGCGTGGAGGGGACTGATGGCTGGAAAGGCATTGTCAGGCTCTTCTGAAGCTAGGAAGAAGCCCATAAGCTTGGATCTAATGAGCCCTTATGCAATTAAAAGACCACTATGGATGACCCCCCCCCCTTCCTTGCTCTTTCATTCTCTTCCTTGAAGAGCAGGTGAGGACCCCAGACTCAGTTTTATGATACCTGTTATCCGTCCCAGCTGACCGTCATGGAATTGCCCCACCAGGCCCCCGACATGCGCACCGAGGCTTACCCCAATGATGTGGACGGATGTCCCTGAAACTCCCAGGGCCTGCAGATTGATGATAATACAAATTAATGTTTCTGTAGCAGAAAGGTAAAATACCCTGTCCCAGCCCACACAGCAGCTCTGTAACTCTTCTCATATAGGATTGCTTTTGAGGTGTGCGGTGGAGAACTAAATAGATGTGGGAATGATGGGTATTGCCCTTTCTGTTTTGCAGAGTCTTTCTTCAGGTCCACAGATGCAAACCCAACCCTAACCAGGTTGGTTGGATGCTCCTGTCCGTAACTACATAGCCTGTAGCTTCTCTTTCCACAGCTTGCTTCAGACTGAATTTCCCTTTCTCAGCTGAGTGACCCATGTCCACCATGTGAATAATCTTTTTCTCAGTAAAGCAGAGATTTTTTTTTTCACTTTTATACCACCATTGTACCAATATCCCAATTAGTATTTTAAGATTATATTTTCAGAGATTAAGGATTTATCCATGGGCTGAACTGCCAGGTAAAGCACAGCCACTCAGACCTGATGTGAGATGACCTCATCCACAGGAATCCAGCTGCCTGCAGGCTGAACTGCGTGATGCAGTACCATACAATTGGTAAGCATATGGTGCATGAAAGCATGGGGGCAAGATGAAAAATCCTGACTCTGAAATGTATGAGGCCGCATCCTGGAGCAGTACTGAGGCTTATGAGAAGAGAATATAGTCTTCTGTGGTGTAGTGTTGCAGGAGAGGCTGGACCGAAAAAGCCCTTAAATAGCTGGACTAGAGCTGAGCACAGACATGGAATGAGTGGTGGGGACGCTGTCCAGCTCAGTCGTTTGTTCGCTGTATGACCTAATCAGTAATGAGGGGTGACAGTCCTCTCCCCTTCTACCCCATTCCCCATCCCCATCCTTCTAATGACACAGTGGCTCCAAGGGCTGCCATATTTCTGGATAGAAATGTGTGACTGTGCACGACGTGGTGCATACGCAGAAACTCCCATGCTCTGCAGCCTGGGTCTGCGGAGCAAATGAAGATCTTACACATAGCTCATTATCACAAAGATTTATCACCCTCATTGTTTAAGTGTTGTTCAGCTGTGCTATGCACGAACTAACTGAGACACATCTGGGGAATTTCCAGCTACTGAGAAGTATATCTGAAGCTTAAAGCAAATATAAAATAGCCTCAGATCCCACCCCCTCCAGTTCCCTGGACAAAATTTCTGGGCAGAAGAAGACTGGCCAGTGAAGCATGGACCTGAGAAAACCCAGGGCTGGAGAGGCAGCTGACAACTGGGATGTTTTTCCAGAAAATGTCAAAACTCAAGAAGAGAAAGAAGGAAAACAGTGGCATTCTCAAGCCTGGACAGGGAGAGGGAAAAAAGAACTCTCTCTAGTGCTACACAGCACTTACTCTGGAATAAAGAGCCTGCTTGTCCATCTCCTGCAGACAGCAGGTTGGGAGCAGTTCTCTGGATTGTTTGCATGAATAATGTTCTCTGGCCATGCTCCCCCCCCCCGCAACTGGAAATGCCCAGTAGCTTACCAGGAGCTTGCTGATGAATTGTGAGATGGAGAGGGCCAGCTGTGTGACATTTTCCACTGCAGAGGGATAGGCTCCTGTAGACCCATAAACCCAGTCTACTGCGATCACATTCACCTGGCTTGTGTGCAGTATGGCATGGACAAGCCCTTCAATCCAGGAAGGTTTGGTACCCAAAGCCCTGCAGAGTCATCAGAAACAAATATGTTAGGTGTCTTCCAAAGTAGGGCATGTGCCAATATATTGTTCACTGGTGCTGGAGCTTCACATGCCTCAGAGGAGGTTGTCAGACAGTTGCTGAAAGTTTTTTCTGGTGCCAGACACCCACACCTGGCAGTTCTTTGTGGCAGTGTAACAACACTTACCAGAACAGGCTGATTCAGAAGGGAAACAGATATTTTAATGAAGATAATTTTAACGAGATAATATTTGCAGGGCTCAGGCTGAGATCTCAGTCTTGCTGTGGTGCTTCAGTTAGCCACCACAGAGCCCGTGTGGAGTAAGTGAGCTGACCAGGAACACCTGGATCCTGCTCTGCTACCAACTGTCAGGAAGTCCTTGGTCAAATCACCTAAACTTTCACTCCTACATTTCCTTATCTGCAGACAATTAAAAAAGAAATTCTATACCCAAGAATTCAAGGAAAACTGAGGAGGCTCTGTCCTACCCACTTCCCCTAACTCTAATACCACCTGGTGGAGAGTGTGGTATGTCACATTAGGGCAACAGCCAATTTTCTGAAAAGACCCTGCAACATCTTCTGTGGTTTCATCCTGGTCTTCTATGCACTTTCCATTCAGGCTTTTGCACATCAAAACAAATAATGTTATATGGTCACACCTGGCTGAAAAATGGCACAGTAAAATAAGCTTGCAGAATGGTGACAGCTTAAAAAAAACCCGGCTCAAATCCTACAATTTCAAGAATAGAAGTATGATGTGTCTGGCAGGGTTCCTAAATGGCTGACTAATCCACGCTGTTGACAAATCAGGACATGAGCTCCAGGGAGACAATTTAAAGGGACAAGAATCTTGAAGAAAAGACTCCTTAAATAAAAAGATTGAAAGAAGGAAAGAAAAGGAAAGAGGTAAAGGTGGAGAGAGTGAGAGAACGAACAAGAGAGCAAGAGAAAGAAAGAAAGAAAGAAAAGAAAGAAAGAAAGAAAGAAAGAAAGAAAGAAAGAAAAAGATTATAATTTCCTAACATTTTTTAGGCTCAAAAAATGTGAAATGCATACGAAATAGGCAGCTGGTCACAAACTAAAGGACTTCAAGGTTGTGTTGTAATGAGGGTTGTCAGCAGCATTTTCCATGCCTCTGGCCCTGGCCCACCAACAGTCTCCCAGACAATTCCCAGGTCTGGTTCGGGACTGAGCACTCCGGACTCTGTTCTTAGCAGGTGTTTTGCATGCAGCTGCTGGGGAGACTAAGAAGGTCACACGAGCAGGGGGTTTCGGTGCCAGCCCCACCCAGTGCTTGGGATTGCCCCAGCAGTGTTTAATTTACCAGTAAAAACTTAGTCACAGTGCTCTTCTTTCTCTCACCGGAAGCCATGGATTATGATCTTGGTTTCCAGGCTGCTGTTGAAGCTGGAGGTTTTGATGCCATCATTAGCTAAAATCAGCTCAGCACAGCTGGGGCTTGAGGAGGTGAACAGAAGAAACTGGACCTTAAGTTTACTGCCCTGTAGGAAATTTGCTGTCTGGAAGTCAGTGCAGCGATGCCCTGAGAGTCTGTCTGTACCCCCTGCAACGAGAGGGAGTGAAGAGCATATTTAGTCTGCGTCTGTGCAATGGAAAAAAAAAAGCTCATTCTAATTCATTAGGCAAATGAAGGTAGCAATCTTGCTTCTATTGATAAAGATTAAAAGGATAGAACGTAAATTAAAATCAGCCTATTCTGTAAACTTTATCTGTGTGATAAAGTTGTTTCTTTCCTTTGACGGAACTCCAGCACTGGAAAGTCTGGGGAAAATAACTGTGGATGTCATGGTAGCTTTGACTTCTGAGAGTTGTTTTACTGGGACATGAACAACATTCTGCTGGGTTTTTTTTCCAGATCAGCCACATATGCCAGCTGCTAAGTACATTTACGAGCCGGCTATTAGATTTTTAAAAAATGGTTGCCAACAGGTAGTGACCACGGAATGGGGATATTCTATTCAAGTTCTGGTAGGCTTAGAAGAAGGTACAAGTCTAATTGACAATTGTATCAAAAATCCAGAAATAAATATGAGAATGCTGATGACAAAATATGTCCATGATAATTTCCTGATTGAGTCAGTCTGGTGCAAAGGAGGCTGAGGGGAGACCTTATCGCTCTCTACAGCTACCTGAAAGGAAGTTGTAGTGAGGTGGGTGTCAGTCCTTTCTCCCAGCTAACAAGTGATAGGATAAAACGGAATGGCCTCAAGCTGTGCCAGGGGAGGTTTAGATTGGATATTAGGAAAAATTTCTTTACTGATAGGGTTGGCAGGCACTGGAACAGGCTGCCCAGGGAAGTGGTTGAGTCACCATCCCTGGAGGTATTTAAAAGACACCTAGGTGTGGTGATTAGGGACATGGTTCAGTGTTGGACTTGCCAGTGCTGGGTTAACGGTTGGACTTGATGATCTTAAAGGTCTTTTCCAGCCTCAGTGATTCTGTGATTTACTGGATGGAAATGCTTTATGGGAAGGAAAGGGCAGCTACTGGAAGGCACTTTGATATAGACAAAAAAAAATCTCAAACTTGCAGCTAGTAAAAAACTGAGCAAATTTAGGCTAGCAAGCAAGCCTAGAAGTTCAACAGTATGTATGGCTAGCAGTATGTTTAGCTAGGTTAGAAGAGCTGAAGAGCTGGATTCTCCATCTTTTGCCATTTCAGAGGACTGGCTGCTATTTTGGAAGGCCTGTTGAAGGTAAATTGTTGGATTTACTGAAGGACCGAAGGTGAAATTTATTAACCTGCAATGTGCAGGAAGCCAAATAATTGATTAAATGATCCCTTCTGACCCAAAAAATGTTACTTTATGAACTGGCATGGTTACATCCTGCTGCAGTGACAATGCATGCACCTTCCCTTTCTGGACTGGAGGAAGTGAAACAGCCTTGAATTTGCATGTACAATGAATAAAAATAAAAAAAAAAATTAAAAATCAAACAACCAGCTTCCTAACTGCTGGCTGTTCCCACAGAATATACTTTACTGTAGCTAGGCAGAACATGGCCTAAGGGTCAGCACAAAGAAGTGAGATTCAACATTCAGATTCCCCCTTGTGAGATGTGACTGTCCCTTACTGGTCTTTATTTTGGTCTCCCTGTGTACTGAAGGCAAGAGGAGAGAAAGAATCATAGAATCATTAAGGTTGGAAAAGACCTCTAGAATCATCAAGTCCAACCGTTAACCCAACACCACGCTGCCTCCTAAACCATGCCCTGAAGTGCCACGTCTACATGTTTTCTGAACACCTCCAGGGATGGTGACTCCAGCACCTCTCTGGGCAGCCTGTTCTAATGCCTGACCACTCTTGCAGTAAAGAGATATTCTCTGAGAACAGTTTGGAAAAACCACAGCTCATGACCCAGCTTAACTAGCAAGGGAAGGTTCAGTGCAAGCACAGTGCATGTCAGAAATGGCATAAGATGAGGGGGATCGTGCGAAAAGGTCAGGCAGAAGGTGCATTGCTGTGAAGCTGCAGGTGATGTGGGACAGTAGTGATGGTCAGAAAAGCGGTTTCATTGACAGTACAATTAAAGAAAGAAACAGAAGCGTGGTGTCTGTTTATTTTCTCTCAGCTACTGCAGGTTGCACTCGCTAAGCTTTCAAAGCAGGAGATGCCAGAGGTCAAGTGATCTCTTTTCCGCTTCCTTACTCTTCAGTATAAACCCAGATCATTCTTTTAAATCAGGTTAGTGGAATTAAATCACTGAGATCAAAGTGTGGGAGAAGAAAGGACCATTCTTGCACTACCCTTTCTCCTGGCACCTAACTGGATTATACCAAGGACCTCTTGACACATGCGTTGTTTAGGAAGAATTGAATTCAGATCCTTCTGTGTAAAACTTTCAATCCCTTGCCAGGCACTCAGATTTTTCTTACCTGCTTGTGCTGAGCTGAGCAGCAAGAGGACAGCGAGAACAACGAGCAGCTTTCTCTTCGGATCCTCCACCATCTTCCTGTAAGTCCACTGCAGGTACAGGGATTGTACAGGGAAAAACAGCTGTGGTGGGCTGCTCAATCAGTTTGACTCTGTTAATGATCAATCAGCCTGTGCTCTTTTGGGAAAAAAGGGTAGGGGCAGTCACCTCTGCTCTTATGACCTTTAGCCAAAGTCTGTGTCAGCAGAGGGCTTCACTGACTTTTTGGTTAAAAAAGAGGCTGACACCCCTTTCCTTCCTACCTCCCTTTCCTCAAGGCAAACTTCTCACTTCAGAAATCAGCTAGTGAAGCCAGTCCCAGCAAGTGACAGAGTTACAGTACTTTGTCCTTGCCACCTAGAGCTGTCTGCCAAATTCTGACTGGGGACACTGATTTGTCACAAGGCTTCACAGTAAGTCCATGCCAGGAAGATTCCTACCAGCCTCATATCTATTGCATTGCTGTCTCTTTCCTCTCTACTTTTGGTCAGATTCCTGTAACTGGCAAAGGAACAGATTGCTTCTGAAACTGAGGGGAAAGACAGGCTAAAAATGTAGTGGCCATACAGTGGCCATATTGCTGTGATACACTCAGACTGTACATTTCTTAGGGCAGGGACACTCTTCCTTTGGAGACTGCATTTCAGATACTACAGGAAACAAAAGGACGACTTCAGTAATGCACCAGTATCATAAGCATGCAAATAGTTCAAACAGATCTTTGAATAAAAAACTTTACTTCTTCAGTGTAAACAGATGGAGAAGCATAAGCACACAACCAAATGTGTACCTAGGAGTCTGTCACACGACATTCATGAGATGGTGGTACCACGTACCTGCCTGCATCGGACTTTCAGGTGAGGGCACACCTGCTTCCTAAGTCTCATTGGTGCATGTTGGTCCTTCTCACAGAAGAACAAGGCAGCTTTGTCCTTGACTGTTAAATGGTAAGAAGTGGAAGGAGCGAAGGAGCGTTCTCTGTCCAGGCACTATTCTACAGCTGCTTTATTTGAACAACAAAATGTAGAAATTGCTTCAGTCTGCTCAGAAAGATGACTAAATACCTTTCCAAAAGCATCAGACATTATTTTCCTTTACAGTTATGGGCAAGAGCAGTCATTTCCTTATCCCAGTTTGCTCCAGCCAAAGGCTTTGGGGCTGTTTTAGGCAGAAGATCTTTTTTATTTCCAAGTCACTCCTGAGAGAAATTTCTCCAGTTCTCACAGGGAAATTAGGCAGCATCAGCTGCCTGGCCTGGAGGGCTACCGAAGCCCTGTCCCATCTGCATCCTCCCAGAGACACGTATACGGACACATTCTGATCCTGAAATACTTGGCTCCGCGATCAAGCTGGAGCTTGATCTCTTGTTGTCAGAGAAGTACATTCTTAGTGTCTCTTCAAATATGCGATTGAGTTTGTCAACCCAGTCAATTTTCCAGGATTGAAAGCTGCAATATGAATAGCGAACTCCTGGCTACCAGCCCACTCCTCATCTTTCCAGCACTAGACTCACATTGATTCACAGATTGTAAGACAAAAGCCCTTAGGCGCAACGGGCCCACTCCTTCATTACACCCACAAATCCCACTGATCTGGATAATCTCTCAATCGAGAAAGAAGGAAATAAACTTGTGAAATCATACCAACAGGCAGTGATGTTTCCATACAAGCCTCTAGAGCAACAGCGTAATTGTGAAAATCACGAATTTCTTAGACTAAACCAAACTGGAGCACCTAAAGAAAACTGGCAAACACTTCTTTCCACTTTTTATTTAAAATTATGGTAATAAGCTCTATGCTTTGTAGCAGGATGCAACTGCAACTCATTGCCAAGTTCTATGGAAATTTTGAAATGCTGTGTAACATAAGGCAGGCACTGGTATTACAGCCTTACAGTAAAACAAACTTGTGGCCAAGGTGTGCAGATCTGGTTTAGTTTTGTGCTGCTATGTGTATGTGCAGAGTCGTTAAACAACATCCCGGTATGCTAAAAAAAAAAAATACACCTTCATGAAATTGAAAATTCTGTTTCCTGAACAGTTTTTTTTCCCTGTAATCTCAGATTTAGTAATTCCAGGAAATTTTTTATTACGTCAGTACACTGTAGTGGTCCCTCATGCAAACAGTGAAAACCACTCAGTTCCTCTATGCTTAAAATGCTTTTACCAGTAAAACTATTTTGGTATGAAGGGTTTTATTTTTTTTGTTGTTGTTGTTGTTTGTGAACTTAATTACTCAGTAAGTACAATTATATTAGTTCAGAAACTTAATGTTGGTGCCACTGACTTTACTTCCCAATGGGAATGATTATAATGGCAATAGGAACACTGTTGCAAAGACTTTCAAACCACATCAGGTTTAACAGTTGCTTACAATGCACAATAGCAAACCACAGCGTGATTCACTTGAGAACACGTCAGAGATACTGCAAGCAAACAAATTTGATTTTATGCACAAACTCTTTTCATTAAAAAGGTTGAAAAAAAATCCACGCTGTCTGAACATTCAAGCAAATGCTGAAAGTGCCCAACTCAGCTGAAAATGTCGTCTCCCCACCCACAAAGCAACAGCTGGCAGAGCCATATAACCACTGCAAATACCCAGTAGTCAAGTGGAAATCCAATCACGGCAAAATTCACTTAGGCTGGAAAACTGTTCATTGATACCAGAAACAAAGTAGCTGGGGTAGCAGTGCAGGACCTTGGAGGAAACCAAGTGTGAGTTAAGCAAATGACGACTATTTGAAACCACTCCCTGTGGTCTTTGCATTCAAGGGAGGGCATGAAATACATGCAGAGCTTAGCTCACTGTACATTAAGACCTGGATCCGTTACATTCTTCTTGGATGAAATGGAATAGCGCAGGAGTTAGTAGTAGTTAAGAAAGGATCACAGTTAGGAGTGGAAACTAACACCTGAGAATTTTAGAGTATTCAAGGTCGGAAAAGGCCAGATAAGAGGATATTAGCAATGAATGCCTCATTAACAAGAAGCTCCTCAAAAGAATACAAATCAGCAGAACTTCAAGGACTGACAGTTGAAACAACCTGCTACAAAGAAGGTTGTGAAGATAAGGGAAGGCCACAAATCAGTCAGCAGTGATAAAAGGGAACCTCTTGCCCCGGAAGGTGCTGAAAAAATGGACAATTGCTGAAGCACGGTAACTGGGGGAAAGGTAATTTTGGCTGGGGGAGATTGCAACCACCAACTCAGCTGAGGGACGAAAGGACTACCCCCACCCACTCCTCTTGAGCGTGCGCAGTGAATCAAAATCACACTGTAGCTTTAAACTTAAGTGAAGAAAATACAGGCCAACAGAAGAAGAGGTTACTCAGTCAGGTCAATGATTATGTATTAGATAGGCGTGTTATGTTAACTTCTATGTATAAATGTCAAAAAGGCATTATAGTAGGTGTGCATGTTAGCGGAGAGATCCCCCATGCACCCGGTGCTAAATAAAATAATGCCTGCTCTTTAATATGCCCAGCGTTGAGGAGTTTTATTCCCCGTTTTAGGTGACAATTTGGGGACCCAGATGGGACACTTCCTCTGAAGCTCGAGGGATCCACAGGATCGAGAGGACTCTGACACCACCGAAGGTTTTTTGGGGAGATCCTCCAATCCCCTGGTCCGGTGAGTTCAGGGCAAGACCCCTGGGATTTGTTAAGGCATTACTGAGGGTACACCCGTCCATAAGTCGGGAAGTGATTCCCGCCAGATTGGGTTATAAAGGGATATAAAAGGAGAACCCGGGTAAGGGAAGGCTTGTTTGCACAAAGTGCCAGCCGTAAGGGCTTGTTCACACGTAGTGCCAGCCATATGGGGTGTGTGTGTGTGTATGTTTTGTGTTTTGTGTTGATCAATCGATCAAGGGGGGATTCTATTGTTATTCTGATCCACCCTACTGCTGGAACACTTGGTATCACAGCTCCTGTATTTTCTGTCCTTTGCCTGTGGAGTAGAAACCATGGCTTTATGTTAAGCACCTAGGCTCCTATGTATTGTTCCCAGGATTGACAGAGGAACTGGGTTAAGTTTCACCTCAACAAGAAGCATTTCAAATTCCTGACTTTCAGAAGAGTGTCCTACTATGAGACAGTAGGAAGAAAACATTAAAGACTGACTTGGCATCTGAGGAAGGGAAAACCTGGGCAAGTCTGTTGGGGTACTCAGTCAGGAAAGGAGGAAAACCAGTCATTTTCTTGAGTCTTTTATGAGTATTTTATGGGCCTTCTACCCAGTTTGACTGTATAAGTATGCACAAGAAGGGAGAATGCATCCTTGCCACGTATCTCTGTAGTCTCCCCAAAATAGAGGAACCTAGGTGAGGGCACCCACCACCAGGGTAATGTTTCTCTTTCACTTTCTCTGCCCTGTGAAGCCCTAATCATCCTCTACAACATAAGCAGCTTGGTAGGAAGAACTTAGCCCTGCTTTGAATGCATGTGGTTCCTTCCAACCTAAAAAAATCTGTTTCTAAGTGAAAGTGTCAGTCCCTGCTTCAGGGTTCTCTCTGCTAATCCTGAAGATGTCATGACCTACAGGGAAGTGGTAGCATGCAAGGTGCGAGGTGGCATCCTCCCAGCAACAAGGTTCAATCCAAAGTCTCTGACATCTTGGGAGGACATTTTACCTAACAAGAGGAATAGTCAGCAGCAGAGGACAGCTGTGCCTGCCACCAGGATGTGGCAGGAAGATGGCCACATTATATTTCTGGTGTAAACACTGTGACTTGGAGCCTTTACAGGGTAGGGAGCTCCCTTTGACTCTTGACAGAGATTGAGAACAGACGAAGAAAGGGAACAGAGGGACACAAAGGCTTGTTGTGGGTTTCCGTCACTAAGCAAAAGGACTTTATGGGGTGGGCCTGACTCCATTTGGAAGCCAGTTATGTGCAATGTCTTTCCAAACATAGCTATGGAGAGTAGATCGGTATGATTCTGATTTTGTAAGAAGTGAACGAGACAGCATTGCTCAGCCCAAGCTGCAGTGTCATTCTAGCTCATGCTGCAACCTCCAGTAGTGAGGTAAGGGAGCTTCCAGCAGCTCCTAGGAGGCAAAAAACCCACTCGGTGTTGGAACATCTTCAGTGTTGATTTTGGAAGGTCCTCTGGTTAGAGATCTCCATGGACGCCTTTTTTTTTTTTTTTCTGAACTGCTGTGGGCACTGTTGTGTGAAGAGCAGAGCTGGCCTTGCTCCAAGTGGCAGCGAATAGCCGGACACAGCTGCTGGGCAGTGAGCGTGTGGGCCAAGTACACCAGGAGAGAGCCAGCCAAGGGCTGGACCTGCGGTGAGAGCCTTCCCATCCAGCCCTAGCGCTGTGCTGGTCTCCCCGGGACAGTCAGCCGAGGTCCTGGGAACTGAGCGTGCTTTGAGGCTGTAAGGCCTGCAGCCGGACCTGCTGGCAGCTGGATTCTTCTCAGCCAGGATAACACACTGCAAGTGGGATGCAGGCGAAGGAAGATGATGATTCCACTCACTCCCGTGACAGGAAAGCTGACTTATGGCTGCCACAGGAGTATTTGGCAGAGTAGCAATTTTTCAATAGCTGATGAGTATTTGTTTCCCAAACTGTCATGGTATTTTCCCTTTCTTCCTCAAAAACACTCTGTAGTAACAAGAGGCCAGTCATCCACAAAAGGGAATGTAATGTTGTTTTAGTTTTGTGAATGGGCTTCTGGGCAGCTGGTTCCAAAGAAAACCCCTTTTCTCTCAGAGCAAAGGGTTTTTCAGTCTTGGAAGTCAGAGCTGCCTTCTGTTTTATTTTCTTCCTTCACTGAGACAGAAGGGTCACCCCCGCAGAGGCCAGCCCAGCCTTGGCTGACACAAGCGAGCACGGCCAGGCTCAGCCTCGAGCCCACCCCTCAAACGGAGACATTGCCAGGTGTCCCTCAAAGAGAACAGTGGGCATTTTGCGGAGCATCGGTGTCAAACGCCAGGCTCCGGGGAGTACTAGGTTTAGATGACCATAATTTTCTGAGGCGGTGAGCTGCACGTTATCTGTTCTCTCCCTAACCTGTGGGACTCCCACTCCACGTTAATTGATTTACTTTCAGCTTTTCAACTAGCAGAGCTGAAACTTCCCTGCTGTAAGCGGAACACGACGATTTCTGCTGCCAGTGCTCGCTGGAGTTACGCCCCATGAACCAGAAACCCCCTTCGCAGCATCACCTCGCACCCCAGCTCCCCTCCGGCAGCCGCAACCCCCCAGAACACACCGGGACCGACAGAAAAGTCTGAAACTCCCTCTCCTAAGGGAGGCCCGGGATTTCCAGAGGAAGCCCGGTGACTCAGCGCCTCTCGGGGCCCTTCCACCCCGCCGCGGGCGGGCCGCCCGGACGCCTTAGGGTAGGGTGGGGCGGCCGGCGGGAGGGCG
>WEKW01012238.1:112486-191318 GCA_013389905.1 Sula dactylatra | reverse complement strand
CCGCGCCTGGGGCTCCTCTCTCAGGGCCTCGGGTGTGGCTCTGCGCGCGGGGCCGGAGAGAGCTGCCCCTGGCCGCTTATTCTCTGTCCTCCTTAATCATAAAACCATAGAATCGTTGAGGTTGGGAAAGACCTTTAAGGTCATCGAGTCCAACCGTTAACCCAGCACTGCCAAGCCCACCACTAACCTGTGTCCCTAAGCACCACATCTACACGTCTTTTGAACACCCCCAGGGATGGTGACTCGACCAGTTTCCTGGCAGCCTCTTCCAGGGCCTGCCAACCCTATCAGTGAAGGAATTTTTCCTAATATCCAATCTAAACCCCTCCTGGCACAACTTGAGGGCATTTCCTCAGGTCCTATCGCTTCTTACTTGGGAGAAGAGCCCAACCCCCACCTCACCACAGCCTCCTCTCAGGCAGTTGCAGAGAGCAATAAGGTCTCCCCTCAGCCTCCTCTTCTCCAGGCCAAACCCCCCCAGCTCCCTCAGCTGCTCCTCATCAGACTTGTTCTCCAGACCCTTCCCCAGCTTCGTTGCCCTTCTCTGGACACGCTTAGGCAAAGGACCAAAAGAGAGCGGCCTGAACACAGCCTCCCTCAGTGCTTTTTCGTAGTTCCCTCTTGCTCCCTGCCCATGTCTCTGCTGCCTCAAGCCATCCCTTCTTCTCTGTCCCCGCGTCTCCTCCCTGGCACTGCTCACAGAACCCCATTTCATCCGCTGAGTGCTCAGCTCTGCCTTGCAGATGCCTCCTGGCAGCAAGGCACTGCTCAGGGGTGTCTCTGTGGTAGTAAGCAGAACCAAATAGCTGCCTTTCCCCCACATTTAACACTAGAATTTCTTCAGACTTGTAAATGGGAAGGTTATGGTGGGAATGGGTGTGACTTTTATACTACAGTTCTCTTCCTGCCCAAGTGAAATTACTCTGCGCTATGGAGGTAGCGTGTCTGCACGAGGGGGGCCTCGTACTCCCAAATCACATTTGTCTCCAGCTCCTAAGGTGTTAAGGAGCTTAGGAAAGTAGCTTTTATTGTAAAAATATTCTTGTCATCTCTGTGTATGAAAATGCAGAATATGTGTTACTTCTTGCTCAAGGAAAAATCATCTAAGTTCTCAATGGTTTTGTTTTGTGTTTGGCTTTTTTTTAATGGGTGTGGTTTTTTTGTAGAAGTAAATTATTAATATTCACTTCCAGTGAAATACTAAACAAAGGCCTTCTTAATTCAAATTCTACCTGTGTACCTGAGGAGCATAGCCAGCATGTCTATAGCCCTTGCATAGGGCTATGAAATGAGAAGTAGAAACAAAACTTGCTTATTTTTGAAATTGAAGTCAGATGTACAAACTTTCATATTTTCATCAGGAGTAGCTGCTATTGCTGGATAAGCCAAGCGTCTTGGCTTGCTGTATGTAGACCTTATCATTCCTCTAGTCTAAGGAATTTCTCAGTGGATTTTCTGTTGCTTTGGGAGTTTCCTGGATGTGCCTAAAATAGGACCTATTATGTCCCTTTTTAAAAAAAAGAACAGTCTCCCTTTGCTTGTCCTGAAGGCTTTAAGCAGCTGGTTCTGCTACTGAGTGTTCAGAACAACTCCCTGAGATTTCCTCCCGTATTGTTCCAGAAGTCTTCATCTTGTTTTGTTTAATTAAGATTGTGAGATGCTGTTCTGCAGCCAAGACCATAAGAGAGCTTTGGGACCAGGTGTGTGGAGAAGCTAGGACTCTGCATACCTGCATGAGCCAGTCTGCCTATGTTCAGCCTTAGACACAATTTCTTCATCTCACCTGCACTGCTTTTGCAGATAGTTCTAAATGAGTGTTAGTAATGCATTATTAATTGAGTATCCTCTTCTAACTTTCTGTGTGTGCAAAAGCACTCTGTTACCTTATATTACATATGTTGATGTGCTGCTGCTACTCTGAGCATCTGAGTCTAGGTACTGTGGACTTATCCAGGAAATGAGATTCCAGGTTCCAAACAACATAAGAGTTGAAAGGGAGAGATGATGGTAATTGGGCAACTGGAGAGGGTAATTGTGGCTGCAAGTATCACAATATCCTCCTTTAACGAAAAAATTAACTAGCTCTGTTGTCTTTTCCTCTCTATAAAATGTTGATTCTGCAGTGGTTGATTAGGGTAGGAGTTCAGGAATACAAATACAAACTCTTTACTGTTGTTCACTAAACTAAATCAGCAAGATTTCACACACTCTTTGTTTGTGTGCTTGCATTATTGCTGATATGTGTGTGGATGCCAATGTGTAAATGTTCTTATGTTGATTTGTATCAAGGTAAAATAATCTGTCATCTCTGTATGAGAAAATAACAACTCTGAAAGTCAGACTGATCTGCCCAAGTGCATAAAATAAATCAGTAGCAGTTTGACTGGGCATGCAAGTTTCTAGCCTTGCAAACACCTGTGGTAAACGCCAGGATGCTGTTTGTAGATCCTTACCCTCTGTCAGCCTTCCCCTCCTGAATCCCTGCCTGCCCAGCCTCCCGGCTTCTCCACCCAAATTCAAAGCACTCCACCTATCTCAATCTCATGTCGTTGAACATGTGGAAATGGAGGGGAGGAGAAGCACATTGCATAATCAATCCTGAAGACAGTCTTCTTCATTCTCCTGTGGGAACCTGTGACATGCAGAAGCTGCAGTGTAGCTTTGGCATCTTCAGAATCTCTACTCACCATGTAGGGATTACTGCTTTTCACAACACCCTGCCAGGTCGTGTTTTTGTCTGATAAAACCTCAGACTGGCAAATACAATGCTTAAAGTGCACAGGTCACATTGAGGCTATGAAGGACTTTGATTTCAGACCTACAAAGGCCATGCTCCTTCAGTCACTGGAAATTCAAGCCAAAACTGTTTCAGTTTTGGGATCCTGGAGACTGTCTGTGGGTAGGGAAAAAAGTCAACGTAGTATCTGTGGCGCAGTTTGAAGGAACCCAGAGAGAGATCTTTGCACCCTCCCTGTGTGAGGGGTGCAGGACGTACCTCTACACCAGCAGGAGGATCGCACTGCCAGCCACACTGGTGGGGACGTTCTGCCGCGCTGCAGATGGCAGCCAGACTCCTAGTGACTTTAGTAGAGTCAGGACTTCCCCCCCCAAAAGCAGAGGGGATAAGGGAGGTAAGCTGGATGAGTGAACTAGAGCTCCTAGAAGCATTCTGCATCTGTAGTGAAGGCTCATGTGAAAGCCAGGGAACTCTATCATTCACCTGAGCATCAACTCATTTTTAAGCAGTATTGTTGCCTTCTAGTTCTTGCATATTTTGCTGGGTTCCTTGATGCTTCATTTCCCAGTTCAACTTCTTTCAAAAAAATTGAGTTAAGGGGAGACACCTGGTTCACCTAAGAGAAGAAGTTACCATATACAATATTGAGCATGGGCTGACAGGAAGACATTTGTTAGCAACTCTGATGTTTTCTTTCTGACTTCTTCTAAAAGTGACCAACACAGAAAACAAACTTGCCTTAATGTGGATTTTTGTTTCTTTCGCATTAGGCAGTTTGACAGGTTTTGGCTAGTTTTGTTTTGAAATTTCCTCCCTTTCTTTCTTTACACACAGAAATATGTGCTCCTTTCTACATTTTCGCTGATTGCAAAAATACCAGGTTTGCTCAATGTTTTTTTTCCTGTGTCTTTCCACCTGTCATGGGAACTACACCACAAGACATTGGGATGAATGGGGGGAAGTTCGGCCACCTAACAAATTAAGGTTACTTGTAGAATGTGTTTGGTTTGATTGGTTGCTAATAGAAATGTTGAACACAGTTTTAAATGGTATGAATGGAAAAATCTTTTCTAGTCATCAGCTCTATGAAGCTGACACCTGATTGCATTGTCCTGCTACCTTACTCTTGAACCTTCCTGAATAAACAGAGGAAGTTGTGAATTTCTCGCAAAGAAAAAAAAAATCCTCTGCCCCCTGCTTAAAAACTCTTGATAAATCTTTGCCTCCAGAGCTGTGGCTGTTATATGAAAACCAAAACGAAACAAATAACTTTTTGCCATTGATATTTAACACCACAGGATGAGCCCAGATTGAAAAATGTTACTGATAGTTTCTTGACTTAATGTGATTCATGGTCTTAATCCTTAGAAAGCCAGGATCGTCTCTGGATTACATGCACAGACTCCTTTGATTTTGAGAGTTGACAGTGTGGTTAAAGGTGTTTGTAACACCCCCCCCCCCCCCCCCCCACAAAAAAACACACAAACAANGGTATGACTGCAGTAGTAACCAGACAGAAGTAGTAATCCCACCTCAACTCAGAATCTGTCAACTTGTTTCCATATCTGCAATATACATACAAAGTATCTATAAAGGTTCTTCATGTTTGAGCAACAGCCTTTTCACTCATTGATAACTCAAAAAAAAACCAAACCAAAAACAAAAACAAAACCAAACAAAAACCAACCAACCAACCAAACAAAAAAAAACAACAAAAAAACCCAAACAAAAAAACCACAAAAAACAAACAAAAAAACCCCAACCCACCCCAACAACAACAAAAACCCCCAAAACAAAAAACCAAACCCAAAAACCCCCACCCAAATCCTGTGTTTAGTTTTGGGCCCCTCAGTACCAGAAGGATATTTAGTTGTTGAGTGTGTCCAGAGAAGGGCAACGAAGCTGGGGAAGGGTCTGGAGAACAAGTCTGATGAGGAGCGGCTGAGGGAGCTGGGGGGGTTTAGCTGGGGAAGAGGAGGCTGAGAGGAGACCTTATCGCTCTCTGCAGCTGCCTGAAAGGAGGTTGTGGTGAGTTGGGGGTTGGGCTCTTCTCCCAAGTAAGAAGCGATAGGACCTGAGGAAACGCCCTCAAGTTGTGCCAGGAGAGGTTTAGATTGGATATTAGGAAAAATTCCTTCACTGATAGGGTTGGCAGGCCCTGGAAGAGGCTGCCAGGAAACTGGTCGAGTCACCATCCCTGGGGGTGTTCAAAAGACGTGTAGATGTGGTGCTTAGGGACACAGGTTAGTGGTGGGCTTGGCAGTGCTGGGTTAACGGTTGGACTCGATGACCTTAAAGGTCTTTTCCAGCCTCAACGGTTCTATGATTCTAACTGCAAAGACTGGCTGAAAATGAACTCAACTGAAGGAAAAAAGTTATTGAGACGTAGTTTTCTCAGTCCTCTTGATCATATAGCTACATACTGTGCTAGTACAGCATAGAAGTGCTGTCTGGATGTTGGGAGTAAGTGGCCATAGGAGTTGAATTGCTTTTTTTTTCTGGGAGTTCAGGGTAGGCTTAAATGCAAGTCAGCTCTGTCCCTAAACAAAGTCCAAAGATTGAGAATAATCAGTATCCTGCAAGACACAGTGATCTTCTCTAATAGTTCACCATTGCCAAAATGGGGATTCCCAGTTCTCCCCCCTCCCTCCCTTGCCTCACGCTGCCATGTGTTGGCCTGGGCATTCACTGGATTTAGCTTATTGCATAAATGGCAATGTAATTTGTTCAGAAGAACCTATTAACTTATTGAACAGTGTTGGCTCAGTCCAGGGAGCATGCCAATGGAGCAGGACCCTGAGGCTGCAAGGAGGGCAAAAGCAGGTGGAAGAGAGGGAGTGTGGGATGGCCACACACACCTACCCACCATGAGTGGGCTCAGGTGTTTGCTTAATTGCCCTGAGCTCATAAATTATCCAGGGCAGAGGGCATAAGATTTTTAGAATAGGAGTTCTCACATTGCAGCCTGCTCCTATGTGTGACCTGTAGAAGGGCCTCATTGGTTATGTTTTTGACATGACTTGCCTCAAAGTACAGGCAGTCTACTACAGTAGTTAACTACAGCTAGTCTACTATATAAACCTTTCTAAAGCTGCAGTTAAGTGATTAGGTTATCTTCAGTTTGCATATGCAGAGCACATGATGCTACAACTACAAAACATACAAGTAGGATTTTATGTGCTCTCTTCCCACCATTAGCCCTATATAGTGCCTCTTACAGCAAAAGAAGATTTGGAAATCATGGTCCTGCAGTAAACCTTCCTCTGCATGGTGAATTCCTTGGAGTACTGCTCTGTTAGTGGACTTTGACTTCTGCAGAATAGATGAAGTTTCTCTGCTCTAGAACAGCACGTAAGAAAGACTCTTGTAAGACAGGGATCAGTCTTTCTTTGCCTCCTAGAGAATGTCTTGCACTTCCAGAGTCTGTTATAGTAAGATGGGTTAAATCAAGGATCAGAATAACTGTGACTGAATAATTATTAATAAAGTGATAATGCTGCTCAGAGGTCATTTCTGGGGACTGAGGCTTGGGAGGTAGGAGGACTGTACAAAGCTAAAATCCTTGGGTTGTAAGGCTGCAGTACTATCAGAGTGATAGGAACGATGGAGGTGAATTCAGGTTTGTGCTAGACGGGTAGTAAGAAGTAGCATGACAAACTGTATGTGGTTTGCTTAGCAGAAGTTTTCAACTCTCTACTTAATCCAGGGTGATGATGAGCACTGTGAGTAGGTGAAGTTTGCTAATAATGTCATGTGTATCTAGACCATTACATCAGAAACTTCCCCTTGCTGATGATGGAGTGCAACATAACCAAGTATGAGAGAGGTGCGAGTGCAGGTTGGCGGTACTTGAAAGGTAGAGGTGCTACGCTAGCTAAAATACCAGTAGCTTTGTGAAGCTTCTTCTCTTGCTGCTACCTTTAGTGTGGCCCTGGTAGCACTGTACACGCGCCTTTATCCTGGTGTAGGAACAGGTGGACTTGCTAGAGATGGAATATTTTGGTTGATGTTTGTTTAGTATGAAATGAATAGACCTACCTAACACAATGCTTTGGCAAAAAGAAAGCACCCAAATCAAGAAGGTGCCACAAAAATGAAAGCCCACACATTTACATTCAGAGAGAGGAGTATCCTTTCCAACTTGGAACTATAGCCCAGTGGATACTTCTAATATGAAGTTTATTTAAAGGCATCTCCTCAGAGTTGCTTCTATATCAAAAGTTTTAAAGCTTAAGAAAATTTGCCAGAGCTGCACAATCAGTATCCATATTGAGATGTGCACCATGCTGGGCTCAGAGCTTCCATTTTGGATCGTTGAAGAAGCAGGCCTGAGCTGCAAAATTCTGGATTGGACAGATTCTGTCCTTAATTCAAAGGCAAAGACACCAGGATTTCAGGTACTTTGTTGTGAACCAGATCCTTCTGGCACACAGGAGAGTCAAAGGTGGGTAGAGATCTGGAAACAAGTTGTGAAGCCCAACCCAGTTACTCGCTTGCTCCCCCTCAGCAGGATAGGGTAGAGAGTCACGAGGGCAAAAGCATGAAAAACTCATGGGTTGAGATATAGAGAATTTAATAAGTGGAGGAAGGAAAACAAAGGGAGGGGGGGAACCAAGTGGTGCAACAGCAATCACTCACCCCTTCCCACCAGCACACTTTTTTGAGCAACAGCTACTTTGGAAACACACTCCTCCCCCCTCACTTCTATTGCTGCGCATGACATATGATAGGGAATATCTCTTTGATAAGTTGGGGACAACTGTCATGGCTGTGTCCCCTCCCAATGACTTGCTCAACCCCAGCCTACTTCTAGGATTGGACAGAATGAGCAAGAGAGAAGGTCTTGATGCTGTGCAAGCACTGTTCAGTAATAGTTAAAACATTGGGGTATTATCAACACTGTTTTGGTCACAAATCTAAAACACAGCACCATAGGGGCTACTACGAAGAAAATGAACTCCATCTCAAGCAGACCTAGTACACAAGTGCATGGCAGCAGTGACCATGGCAAGTAGTAGGAAGAGTAAGACTGGGCAAGTAGAGGACAAGGGGAGTGGAAGAGGCTTGGGCAGGAAGCAGGGTGAAGTGAGCTAGAGAGATTTGTGACGTTCAGCAAATGGAAGGGAGATGTAAGTGGGAACAGGGCAGAGGAACTGAAAATTCTAGCTATTTAAAAAAAATCTTTGGAACTAAACTTACAAAAGTTGTTGAAGATTTGCACCTTCTTCTCAATTCTGGTGTCAGAGTCAGCTGGCGTCTGATCCTGGTGGCACCTTTATTCCTGCGGAGCTGATGTTTTGGTCCTCAGTTTTCCCTATTCCTCAACTTCTTTCCTTGGAAGTATCCAGGATTGCCTAGTCCTTGTCATAGCTGAGCTTGTCTGCATCGTGCTTGTACCGAAGCTCTGCTGGGATCCACCTAATCCTTCTGAGATTCATGTAATGAGGCTTTGATAATCCTACCATAGGCTTCCCTGAGCTGTGCGGTGGAGCATGCTCATTCTTTCTCCTCTTCAGGCTGTGCCTGAAGACTCTGCACAAGGCAATTATAATGCAGCTGGGCCCAAGAGGGTCTGGTCTGGTCAGGACACTAGTGAGAAGTTTTTAGGCTCTTCTTTAGTTGACTGTGCATTTTATCTCTTTAACACAGGGAAATGTCTTGAACATTTGGTTTGACTAGTGATTTACTGGAGAAAAGGGAGCCAACATCTCCATCTCTGACAGCATTTTTTGAAGGCTTTATCTCTATCCTAGGAAGGTTTAGGGCTGTGAATCCAGAGTGGAGAGAGGCAAGTGCCCTCAGCCAAGTAGGTAATCACAAGGGACTGGATTAAAGGTGCAGCTTAAATTTTCTGGTAGCTGTTTTTGGAAGTCTGCTCCAGGATGTGGGTGCAGTCACTGCATTCCGAGTCAGACCTGTGCTGCGCGCCAGAGGGGCAGTCTTACGTTCTTCACCAGTTTGCCTGTTTCTGCTCCCTCCCATGCCCAAGGACCAGTGTTCCTACGGTGAGTCATATCCTGGTGTTCCGATGGTGAGCCATGTCTGGGAATTGCAGTCCTTCTGTGGTGTTTTTTTTTGTTTTGTGGTTTTTTTTTTTGTTTGTGGGGTTTTTTTTTTGTTTGTTTTTAGAGTGGGGGTGTGTGTCAAGTTAGCTTTCAGCAGATTGTACTCTCTGCATGACTATTTCCTTCTGGGAACAGGCAGACAAAAACAAAGGAGAGGGAGAAGCGGGTAGGTCATCCCCATTGACTCTCTCAGGAGCATAGTTTTAAAATGACTGGGTAACCTTTGCATGGGGATGCTCCCTGTCATTAGGCCTGTGCTGAGGGATATAACTGAAGGTATGGATTTTGTGGTGGGGAGGGACCCAGGCTTGTTGGTGGGTGCCACCCTTAGGTCCTGCCTTTGCTGATCTGTAGATCTCTGTAAATGCACAACCTTATATTGTCCAGGAGTAGCAATGCATACCGCTGTGAACTTGCTGTGGTATGCAAGTGAAAAACTCTGCTTTTGATGTTACATGTAAGATTTGCAGTCATCCCTGCACGCATCTGATTTTCTCTTGCAACAAGCCTGGGATGTTGCTACAGCTAACTGTCCGTTCTCTCTTTCCTGGTTGTAGCTTTTGCCTATGCCTTTATACCACAGGTCTAGGTGCTTTCTTACTGGAGCTTGGGAAGCGGGTCATGTTTGTGGCCTGTGGGGGAATTGGGAGGACTATGAGTGAATATTCTGATAGTCCTTCTGGAATGAACATTTTTTTCAGGGTTCTCTGCAGCTGGTGACTTTGAGGGTTAAGAGGGAACAGAACTTTGCTGCTTACAGTTGCTGGGGAAATTCCCAATTCATTAAAAAAAAGTCTCAAAAAGGGGTAGTTGGGAAGTTACAAAAAATAGAACAAAAATCCACTCTTTAGAAAGCCCAACTCCTGAGGCAGACAGTTCCTTGCTATAAGCTAATCAGTAAAGACTCTTCCACCCAGCTTCAGCAGGTGGAATGTTAATGTCTTAATGGTAATATGGGAGCCTAAGTGCTGCTTGTATAGACCTAATGTATACATATGCATTTCAAATAGGTAATTGAGGCCAAAAAGGATTGTAATGATAGCATAAAAAAATAAAAAGAGAAATAGCTTACAGAAGTTCTCCAGAATAACTAAGCCTTACATCAGCTCCAAGAAAAGTAGGGAAGAAATCAGGTAGACAAATACAGTAATAAAGTATTTATTGTTGATAAATGGAGCATTAAATTCCACTTAGTCTGAACAGAACATGTGGATACCTTTAGCCTGCTTAAATTCTTAGAGAAAGAATTATTCAGACGAATATTAAAACTGGAGTATAGTACACTAGGTTGTATGGGTGACCTGTTACTCCGCGAGTGAAGGACTATGCCTTGTCTTGCGTAGGCTGCAATCCAAGCTCTGCGTTCAGAGACATGATTTGGTTAGCATAGGGTTCCAGGCTACGTGCATTAGCTGAGTTGTTGTCAAACATGAGAAAATCTGAAATGTTTTCACGTAATGCAAACCAGGCTAAGATTCATGGCTTGCTGTTTGCTGCAGACCAAATCTGTGCACCCATGCTATTGTCATGGTCCAGCTGATGCAGAACCATTCTACCATGTAGGCAGAACGCGTGATCGTGGCTCTGAGTCCTGGGTAGGACGAGAAGAAGGTTGCATAGGCAAAGGTATCTGGCTGCTGGAGAAGAGGGAACAAAAGATGGTGTAGATGAGGTGATGGGTTTGCAGAAGAGGCTCTGCTCGCACAGTGATAGCTTCTCTTTTATCACCAACATTTTCATTATGTGATTGGAAGGATAGAACACAAAGATACGGCATAAGAAGGAATTTGGAGTGGGTTGAAGGAGATACAAGAGCAAGTAGTCTGATGGTTTCTGCAGAGGCTACTGGAGGCATTAGCGCAGCACTGCTCTGTTGTGTGAACTTTATCTTGGAATAATCGCTACAATGAGGAGAGAGGGAGAAAGCAGAGACACATAATTCTTATTTCTAGCCTTCCAGAAAGAGCGTATGAGAAAGCGTTTGGTTGTTACTTCCTCTTTGTTCACAGCAGAGAAGTTGACTGCTGTGGAACGGGAAATCTGTCTCTATATTAAATGAAGTAGAAAAGAGGAGGAAGGGTTCCTTGGAAATTTAGAAAACATATGATGACACATGCTTTCTTTAGAAGCTTAAAGACACACGGTGGAGACCTAATGCAACATTTTTGTATGATGTATAATTTCCTTGAAAAAAGAAGCTGACAGTGTTGAGTTGGAGGTTTCTTCACATTTTCACTAGAGCAGTGAAGCAGGGAAGTAGAAGTGTCCGATCCTTGGGTTTAGACAGGAAGAGATGACGGTTATCCTGAAAGGATAACCTTTTTCCTGTCTTGCTCCTGGGAGCCTTGAGTGTCCTCGGGCAGGAACTGTTCAGCTCCTTGCACTAAGCCTTTGTTTCACCAGCCAGCAAGAACAGTGTGCTGAAAGAGGGCAGCGCTCCTCTATGCCCAGCAGAAGTTGTGGAGGGAAAATGTGTTTTCTTTTCAGCTCTGCTTTCCTCCAGTCTGGTTTCTGGGCTTGAAGAAGAAACAATCTTGCCCTTGGAACTCCAGCCTAGCTCTTACGGCTAGCTGAAAGAGAGCAAAAAGACATGGAGAGTTTACACGCATCAGCACTTAGGCTTGGGGAGTTGTTAGCGGTTGGCTGAGCAGTCGTGGCTGTCCTTGCTCGTGTTCTTAGCCCCCAGCAAATGGCTGCTTTCCTCCCAGAAGGGAGTCATGTTACCTTGCTCTTGTCAACAGCCTCTGTGGCTTGGCTTATGCATGGTGATGTTAAGCCACCACAGCTTGCTGTGTCTGTGAGTCGAAGTTACTGAGAGGTAGAATTTGACAGTGGCTACAGCAGGGAGCCTTTCTCCATGCTGGAAATACTGTGGGTCCCTAGGCAGTGAGAGATGACTTCTTGAGGGAAATGCACTCCTAGAAATTGTCTTTATGAAAAAGTCTCTAACAAGACTCCAAGCTGCATCAGATCTATTCATCTTGCCTGGCGTCCTGCCCTCTTGCGGTCTCCAAACACAATGTTTGAGCTCCTGGGTTCTCATCTTTTCTGGAAACTGTTAATGGAGATGGGTGGAAAGAGATGCTGTCGTGTTTAGCCCCAGTTAGCAACTGAGCACCACACAGCCTCTCGCTTACTCCCCACACCCCAGTGGGGTGGGAGAGAGAACTGGGAGAGCAAAAGTAAGAAAACTCTTGGGTTGAGATAAGAACAGTTTAATAGGTAAAGCAAACCAGTAATAGTAGTAATAATAATAACAATGTAATCAAAAAGAAAAGCAAAGCGGCGCTGGCAAGTGAAGCAAAACAAGGAATTCATTCACCACTTCCCATCGGCAGGTGGGTGTTCAGCCATCTCCAGGAAAGCAGGGCTCCATCACGCGTAACGGTTGCTTGGGAAGACAAACCAGCATCACTCTGATTGCCTCCCTCCTCCTCCTTCTTCCCCCAGCTTTATATGCTGAGCATGATGTCATATGGTGTGGGATAATCCCTTTGGCCAGAGCATGGGAAGCTGGAAAAGTCCTTGACTAGTGTAAGCACTATATAGTGACACTTAACAACTCCTTAACAACACCTAAAACATCAGTGTGCCGTCAAGGCTATTCTCACACCAAATCCAAAACACACTATAGCAGCTACAGTGAAGAAAATTAACTCTATCCCAGCCAAAACCAGATGCTCATAGTGGAGCAGCAGGGGCAAGTGAGATGTTTAAAGCTGTCTGAACAGGATAGAAAACAAAGGCAGGCGGGTGGGTTGTATTGAAAAGATGTGAGAGTGATAGCTAAGCCCTCTCTGCTCTGTTTACTTTTCTAGTTCCTGTGCTTGGAAAAGGCCACAGCGTAAGTGCAGGCAAGACTGTAATGGTATGAGAAGAGTACTTTAATGGGTAAATTGCAAACAAATTGGATAGTCCATGAGATGTAAGGCGTGGAGAAGATCTTCTGTTTGTGCAGTTCTGTACCCAGGCACACAGAATTGTGTTTCCCATTGCTTGCCTTCAGTCTCCTGTCTGAGAAAGTCTTTGTTACTATGGTGTGGCACCAGGCAGAACAGCAGGACACAGTATGCTGATGAGCATTGTTCTTTGCCAATGGGGAACCAAATCTTCTTAATGACTGGCCTGGCAGGCCTCCTGGCTGCTTTCATATGGAAAGGAGGTAGGATGTGGAGCAAGATGGGCTATAGTTTGTTTTCTGGACTCATATACAGTGAAGGGAAGTGATTTGTTTTGATGTGATAAAGCTGTAGTATCCCCACTGATTTATGAACAGTAGTAAGTTTTCATATGATGATGACATGAGAAGCAAGGGAAGCACAGAATGATATACGGGTTGTGGTAGTTTCATGCTTTGACACCATTTAGGAATCAAAAAAAAAAAAACCAGCTCAAAATAAACTCAAAATAGCAGCTGTCACTTGGGAGCAGTTGGCTTGAGGACTAAGCTTCTGAAATATTTCTCTTTCACCATGCACAGTTACTGTTTAAAGGGAAGTTTTCCATGATGCATATTGGGAATCTGGCCTCAGTATGAAGCCTCATTTATACCTTAATCATGCCCTTCCTTCAACAACTTAGTAGTAAAAAGTTACCATGGAGTGGAATCGAGTCCTTAATGCAAGTGTAACTTGAACTCAGTGTTGATATGCTTTTGTCTGTGTCTACATACACGTCTGCCATGGCAGTAACATTACGGGTTTTATTTTTTTTTTTTAAGAGCCATTCAGAGCTATTTGGAAGTAGGAGATGATTCCTGAAGACTGAAGCAGGGACATAGAGATGCTAATGGTTTACAGTATCCCTTCCCCACAGCAGAATTTGGTCTCATCTGTTAGATCAGTAGATATTTTTTTTTTCCCCATGTATGTAGCTGTTTTTAATAAAAACTAGAAAAATATCTTATGCCTCTTCTTTTTGTTGTTGTTTGTTTATTTATATTGAATGTCCGGGCCTTTTTTAGCAGAATATGATTGATTCAAAACTGATAGCAGTTAAGGTTTCTGGACAGCTCCCATTTCTTGTTTGCAGCTCTGATCTCAGAGGTTGCGGTGCTATTTCACATACATTGGCTGTGAAATAAAATTGCTTAAGTGACATTTCAAAAGGAAATTCCTAGCATCCCCATGATTTCAGAGTAGGCGCTTTGAACCGAGTAGCAATTTTGAGTCAGAAGTATGATTTTTTGCTAACTCTGAATATTCATGCTGGAAAAATTCAGTTTATTTGCTAAACAGGAGCTTCATTCTGGACAATCAGCAATAAGATGCTGAGATAGATTTTGCTGGTGACAGCAAGTCTTCATTTCATCTTTTTCACCAGACTGTGGGCAGGATGCCTAATTGAAGTGAGCAGAGGGAAAGTACTGAGGATAGAGGAGCTTAGGATAGGGAAGAAGATCAGGACAATGATTCTACCTGGAACCAGAATGTGGAAACTGGATCTCTTTGTGGTGCCTATGATGTGATTGTGCAGACGGACCGGGTTTGGGTAATTCTTAACTGACACATGCCTTACTTTGCAACATTGTGATGTGCTTCTAACCTAAATTTGAATGTATCTGATAGTGTGTACAGCATTAGTCAAGCAATAGTTTATAAAGCAGTTGTTAAAGTAACCTTTTTTCTTTTTTTTTTTTTTTTTCCCTGTAGCACACATCCACTGTGAGGACGTGTCTGGCATCTTGGGAGAAAACTTTACTTTTCCAGTAAAAATAGACCAAAACTTTGGGGAAATTACTTGGACGAAAAACAAGGATAAAGTGGCTGAATGGGAAGCGCTAACCGAAACGACATATTTTAATTCACTGCGTAACAGAGGCTTGCTTAACAAGGAGAATGGGTGCTTGACTATATTTAACTTGCAGAACAACGATTCTGGCACATACGTGTTAGACTATGTGGATTCTCAGAGAAGAAGTCATGTCTTAACCTTCATACTTGCTGTGTTAGGTAAGTAGTAGAAGAACTGCATAAAGAATGTGCACCACTTTATTCACTTTAAGAAGGCTAGAAAGGGGATTGTTTATTTGTCAGGGCAGCAAACAGAAACAGAGGGGGACTGTTCTTTGGCTCTATTGTTAAGTTGCTTAGGCATTTTAAACAAACTTAAAGTGTGGCATCTAATTTGTGCGCCCATCATTACTCACCTTGGAATGACTTCTGGAATGTGTGTAGATGGCACACTGTGTAGTTTCAGGTAGATAGCCAAACTCTTTGGGCAAGCTGACCCAAGTTATTCCAGGCATTATGTATCTACTAAAAATGCTCCTGCAGGTATATTATACATGCTTGAATATCTGTGGCATCATCCTGGGCAGATCTACGCAGCTTCAGTAGTTGTCTTTGGGAAATATATTTGACCAGTGTGTATATTAGTCCTATTGACAGTGAACCATGAGGGGTCTCAAACTAGGCACTGAAGAACCACAAACAGGGCCACTTTCAGAAATACATTTCTCACGTGCATGCACGCGCCCGCACACATACACCTTACACATACATTTTTATCTATGCACTCTCCTGCTGCTTTTGTTGCTCCAGCCCTTGTCCCATGCTAAAACTCAAGGCAGTTTATAACCAAAGTAATACAGAATGTTTTCTCTCCTTTCAGCTCCCCCTTCAGAACCTGAAATAAGTTGCAACATCAGTGGTGATAACTTTGTGTTGAAATGTACAGCAGATTTCCCGAAGCCTCTGAATTACACCTGGAAGTTCAGTAGCAAACAAATCGTGACTCCGACTCAGGAAGTTTTAATCCCTAAGAAGGATGTTGATGCTTCTGAGAAAGCTTCATGTTCCATTAAATTCTCTCAAACGGAACAGAGCTCTGAAATCTCTTTGACTCTGTGCTTTCTGGATGCAAAAGGTAATAAACGGGTCAGGTTGTACACGCAAGTCTGAGAGGCTAGGTTGGGAAGCAACATGGATTTTGACTGTAAGACTTCTACTGACTTCTCAGGAAGTTAAAGAGTAAAAAAGCATCAAAAGTGATTTGTCTGCTAAAAGTGTGTTTTAAGGTTGGTGAAAAGTATGAGGCTGACAGTTTGATCCCCCCCCAAAAGATACTTTTTTCAGGGATCTCAACAGAATACAACCTTCAGCAGTGACTTGAAATGAGTAATAATAAAGAGGGAGACACACTTAGATCTCTTCTGAACTTTCTGGCCTTGTGTAATCAATGCTAATGACTATTTTGCTCTTTGTACTGCTTTCCATGAACTGAGATGAAACTATTCAGTCATTTTAAGTGAGTCATCTAGCAGCCATTAGATAAAATTATTTCTTATCTAACGTTTGCATGAGTCAATGAACATACTTCTTGTCCTCCTTCACAGACAGATATAAAAAGGAGAAAAAAGAGTTTTTCTGTTCTTGCTTATTGCTTTGGGACAGCCTCAGCTGAGCTTCAGGAGCTGGGTTTTTTGTTTGTTTGTTCAGGTGGTTGTTTTTTAAACATAGGATGAGAACATGTTTGGAACCCTCTGGTTTGTAGGATGTGTAAAGCAGTCCCTAACTGCCAAAATTTCCCACTTCTGCACAGAAGTCATTTATTGGTAAACCATGAATAGATCTTCCTCCTTCATTGGAATTATGTGTTAGAGACTTATTAGAAATGAGGCATGTGGTGGGTTGACCTTGGCTGGCTGCTAAGTGCCCGTCAAGCTGCTTTATTGCTCCCCCTCCTCAACAGGACCGTGGGAAGAAAATATGACAAAAGCCTTGTAGGTTGAGATAAGGACAGGGAGATTGCTCAGCAGTTACCATAATGGGCAAAACAGACTTGACCTGGGGAAAATTAATTTAATTTATTGCAAATCAAAATGAGAACAGGATAATGAGAAACAAGAACAAACCTAAACCACCTTCCCTCCAACCCCTCCCTTCTTCCTGGACTCAGCTTCACTCCCGATTTCTCTACCTCCTTCCTCGGAGCAGCGCAGGGGGACAGGGAGTGGGGGTCAGCTCATTCTGCATTGTCTCTGCTGCTCCTTCCTTCTCATGCTTTTCCCCTGCTCCAGCATTGGGTCCCACCCACGGGAGGCAGTGCTTCACGAAATTCTCCAGCGGGGGCCCCTTTCCATGGGGTGCAGTCCTTCAGGAACAGACTGCTCCAGTGTGGGTCCCCCACAGGGTCACAAGTCCTGCCAGCAGAGCTGTGCCAGCATGGGCTTCTCTCTCCACAGGCCACAGGTCCTGCCACGAGCCTGTACAGCGTGGGCTTCCCACAGGGTCACAGCCTCCTTCAGGCGCATCCACCTGCTCCGGTGTGGGGTCCTCCACGGGCTGCAGGTGGATATCTGCTCCACCGTTAGCCTCCACGGGCCGCAGGGCAATCTCTGCTCCGGTGCCTGGAACACCTCCCCCTCCTTATTCCCTGACCTTGGTGTCTGCAGGGCTGTTTCTCACATATTCTTACTCCTTTCTCCCAGCTGCTGTTGCACAGCAGTTTTTACCCTTTCTTAAATATGTTATCGCAGAGACGCTACCACTGTCACCAATAGACTCAGCCTTGGCCAGTGGTAGGTCTGTCTTGGAGCTGGCTGGACCCAGCTCTGTCTAACGTGGGGGCAGCTTCTGGCGTCTTTTCACAGAAGCCACCCCTGCAGCCTCCCCACTACCAAAACCTTGCTGTGCAAACCCAATACAAGATACTTACTGAAATTTCATTTGGCTGAGAAGTGGCTCAGCCTTTCACAGGCCAAAAAATGGAATAGCCATCACCTTTCAAACAGTGACGTGCCTTCACTGAACTAAGGTACTTACCATGTAACTTTCCTGTAGGCTTAGGGTTTTGCTAGTAACTGGCTCTGGTGCATTAACGTCTTGAGGTTACTTTTTAAAAAAAAATAGCCTATAAAACATAGTCAGGATTGTATTTCTACTGAAGTAGTATATCACACAGTTGCTTTTTAACTAACCAATCTATTTTATTTTTTTAAAGCAGACAGCTATCAGGAAAGAAACAGAGGAGGTCTTATTGTGGTTGTGGTTTTGGCTGTCGTGATTCTAGTTGCAGGAATACTGGGATTCCAATGCAGAAACGGTATGTATAGCATTTCCTAATTGAGCTTAACATGCTTCAAGATTATGCTGATATAAGGTTCTGTAGAATGTATGAAAGTTTCTGACCATGGAATGTATTGTAAATGCAGCAGTAGAAACAAGTACAACGTAGGCAAAGGCTAATAGATTTGAAGGAAGTAATATACTGAACTTTCTTGCTCTCGGACACTGGGCTCTGTGTGCTGGGAACCACTATAGTTTCTACTTGCATATTTCTCCTTCAGACTGGGTGGTTTATTTACTGTGTGTTTCTACTTGCCAAATATCTATGGCCTCTCCCATTTCTGCCTGAGTGTGCTTTCACTGCCTCTTTTGAGGCATCATACATAAAGTTGCCCTCAAGATCAGATTTATTGTTGGGACAGGCTCATACCAGAGCCTATTGAATACCTTATGCTGAGTCTAATCTGGCAACTCAGTGTGCTCAACTGATGCATAGGGGCTTCTGTGCCTCCTGTCAGCTTGTATTGCCATCATCTTAGAGTTCGAGACTTGTTTCTTGATCCATCCCTACACTGAATTCAAATATCTTTTTTTTGTAAATCTGACAGCTTATTCAGAAATGGTAATTGTAGGCTATCACTGTGTATCTCTTGCTGTCACCTTTTTAGGTTTATATGTCAGATTGTATTCTGGCTTGAAAAAGAGGTGCGCACCATCTCTTCTTCTCTTTGTGTTTGAGAGAGTCCCAAACAGGAATACATTTCTTCATCCTAAGAGTGCTCTGCATGGAAAATTCCTGTTGGCTTCCAGGTGGGGTCTGGAGTGGCAGCAGGGTGAAGAGCATGGGATGCATCTCCTATCTGGGAAGGACTAATTGATGATATTCTGGAGGGAGGCTCTGATCAGAGCATACATAGATGTATATTGCATGTGGACTTTATGCTTTCCTGATCATTCTCCATTTATGAGTCCATGCCAACAGAAACTAAAATAAACTAGGTGGGAAGGGATCTCTGGATGTTTCATCCAACTTGCTGCTCAAAGCAGGACCAACTTCAAAGCTAGATCAAGTTGCTCAGCGCCTTGTCCAGTCAAACTTTGAATAATTCCAAGGATGGAAATTCCCCAGACTCTTTCAGCATATGTTCAAGCATGGAATCACCCTTGTGGGGAAGGATATTTTCCTTATTTTTGTTAGGGATTTCCCTTTTGCACATTGCAGCCATTGCCTCCTGTCTCTTTGTTCTGTAGTTTTGAGAGGAGTTGCCTTTGTTTTGTATGTAAGTTAGTTGTAGACTGCAATTAGCCATCCCCTTAGCCTTCTTTTTCTTCAGGCTGACCAAACCCAATTGTCCCGGCACCTCCTTGCAGAACTCCTGCCCCCTAAACATCTTGGTGGATATTTTCTGGACTAGCTTCAGAATGTCAGTGTTTTTTCATGAATTGGGAACCTAAAACTACACAAATATTCCACATGTGGTGTCACAAATACTGAACAGAGGTGAAGTTATTTCTGTTGATGGTGTGACTACAGTTCTGCTAACATTGCCTAGAATCTGGTAGGCTTCCATGGCAGGGGCGCATTTCTGACTAACGTTGAACTCATTGTCCACCAGGGCTTCCAGGTCCTTTTCTGCAGAGCTGTTTTCTAGCCAGGCAGAGCTTAGCCTGTACTGCTCCATGGGGTCATTTCAAGAGGTGTAGGACTTTATGTTTGCCTTTGAACATTACGTCTCTTTGCCAGCACATTCTTACAGGTTGTTGAGGTCCCTCTGAGTGGCAGCCCTGCCCTTCACTATAGCCCCTACTCTCCCCAGTTTGATGTCATCAGCAAGCCTTCTGAGGGTGCCTTCTGTGCTCTTGGTCGTGTTGGTGGTATTGAACAACACTATGCTTGGTATCAACACATGAAGAATGTCACTTATAACTGGCCATCAGTTAGACTCGAAACAATTTAAGTACTTCTCTTAAAACAGTGAAGGTTTTGACCATGCTAGAAAATAGACTTGTTATTCCTCAGTAGGATAAGCATTGCATATAGTCAAACAGAAGATGTGATTTACTGATGTAAGAACAAGACTCAGTCATGAACTGCTAATCTCTGCTTTAGATTTGGTTAGATGTGTTCTGACTTCTTGTTGTTGCAGGAGTCCCATTTTGATGATCTCTCATTGATTGATTTTGCCCCAAAACAATATTTCACTGTTTCTTCTTTCCCCAAGTCACGTATTCAGTTGCACATCCTCAGTGAATTTTTTTTATTTGGGTTGGGGGGTTGGGGAATGGGTAGAGATTTTCAGCTAGTTTACAAAGGCACAAACCTTTTATTTCGGAGTAATTTCTCCAGGTATTCTATTTGTTTTGGTGCAGCTAGAACTAAACGTGGAACACGAAGAGCTGCTCAGAACAGTCCAGCGTGTAGCTCAGGTAAGAAAGCTAGAGTGTCACAAATGTGTGGTAATCAGACTATTGCTTTAATTTGATCTAGGCTTGTAAATTTTTTTCTCTGTGACAGTATAGTCTTTCATTGGAGAGGTGAAAGAGTAAGTTTTCTTTCAGGCCTTAGTTGTTTTACAGAGTGTAGTTATTTTTTCCAGGTCATTAATACATACTTCCAAAAATAAATAAATTTCGTTATAGGAGAACATCAACCACTTCGCTCTTTGGATGGCCAAGAACAGCCTAACTCAAGAGGTGAGAAACCTGTATTGGGTGTAAATGTTTTTAAACATCTGCTGTTGGTTGGAGCAAGGAGTCTGATCTGCTCTTTCTGTCTTTTTGCAGTGTGTAAGCTTTTGAGTTGATTTTCAGTGTGTGCATACGCAGCCTTAAAGTCTCAGTTGAGATCCAATATTGGATAATGATGGGGACCTGCATTTAGTGGGTATGTTAGTGGGGCTGGCAGAATTACTGATAGTGAATGGCCTGAGATTTGCCTGGTCAGCAGCTCTCTTTGGAGGTGAATTCTGCTTCTGACAATGGAGGATGGGGGCTGGCCTCAGGATGAGGGCTGGAAAAGTACACACTATAGGGCAACCTGTCTTTTGGAAAACTTACTCTTTACCTGTTAGGGCTGGTTTACATGCTGAAATGAGGTTAATGTTTCTTCCATTTCTTTTAATCTTACTTGCCTGTCCCATTTATATAAACTTCTTTCAGAAATCTAAACCCAGTATTGATATCAAGTGCCTAAGGCTGGGCATGAATGTAATACATTGGTCATTCCCAATGTCCGCCATGGCAATTTCTTGCTGGCCTATCTTGGAAATTGGGCAGCTAGCCATTTTCCCTGTGTATGGAATTTGACTTGGAAAGCTGGTGGTTCCAGTGGGTGTGGATTGATGCTGTGCATGTAGTAGTAAATTTCATGGATGACCATTGAAGGTATTATCACATCAGACTGGCAGGAGTTTGCTGTTAGTTTACCTTGGTCATATCTTGAAAATCCATCCAAGACTGATGAAGACAGGCACGTTGCTGGTCTGGTGTGCAGCACTCTGGTCTTTGCTTTTGGTGCATGACTCTGGTGCATGCTTACATCCTGTGGGTCAAGTTGCAATTTGTCTCCTTTCCTTTCTCTAACACCTTTCAGTTGTTCCAGGAAAAAAAATCTGTTAGCAGCACCTTTTGATTCACTCTTCCTCCATTTTGCAGGCCTGTCTTCTTGTAACAGTCAAGATGAGGGAAGGAAACAATCAGTGGAGGAACTTCTCACCTCTTTCCATTAGTTACCTGTCTGCTGCCCACCCATGATTCCTTTACATGATGCCCCTCTGCAGGCAGCACAGATTCTCAGGGTTGTCTGCATTCCTGTCTTCCTGTCCAGATCTCCACTGGTGCTTCTGCTGTCCATTCTAATCCTGCTGCTTTTTTTTTTTCCTACTTAAATTTGCAGTAAAATTGCTCAGTTCTCTGGTTTTTGGGTCTGTGTGGTGGGGTGTGGGAATCACTCTGTACGGTGAGCAGCTAGGGAAGGGGACTGCTCCTTTAGCGTGTGCTCCTTTCACAAGGGTGAATGAGGCTAACGTGTTGCAGCTTTAACATGTATGCGTCTTGTTGCCAGGACCACTGTGATCTGTTCTTATGAACCAAACTAAATCAGGCAGTCAAGCAGATTAGAGAGAGCTGGGGAAGAATCTTAAAAAATACTTTGTTGTGGAGGTCACCATATCAAATACTGTTTGAATGGGGAATGGCCAAAGCTCCTGCCATCGGATATGAGCTCCGTGCCCTGTTGGGGTCTTCTGGCGTTGAACTAATGGTGGCTTCATGTGGGATACTTGGTCTGGTATCTTATACAAGCTGCTGGAATTAGCACAAGGCTGGAGCAGGATGTTTCTTGGACTGCAAACCACTGTGTCACCTTTGCAGACATTTTCTGATGTTTAATTTCTTAAGCTGTTCTTTAATTTCTGAAGTTCCTTAACATTTTTATGGGTTTGGAGGTTAAAAAAATGTGATGTTGTCCTTGGTGATGGGCCTGGAAAAGATGCCACAGGTAGGGGGGCAGCGCTATGAAAGCAGGTTTTTGGGGTTTTTTGTTGTTGGGTTTGTTTGGGGTTTTTTCCTCCCTTTCTACCTGCCCTGCCCCAGCATATCGCAGTCTTATGAGCTTTTAGCAGGATTTTGGATAAAGAACTTAATTTTTCTTCTGATATTTGCATGCATTTGTTAAAGCTGTGGTTCTAGCCCATGATTCAGAGAATGAAGTCTAGAGAATGAAGTCTAGAGACTACGGATGAATTTGAAGGTGAAAAAATGAGAATGATGGCAGGGGGGAAAAACCCCCAGTCAAAAAAAGCTTCCTTTTGGTACTGTACCTAAATTTTCTTTAGAATGGCCCGTGTTTCTATTAGAGATTCTTTAAGGTCTGCAAAGAGAAAAGATTTAAAATCACAATGTTAGTGCCACACATAGAAGAAGTAAAAAAAAGTGGATTCTCTTCTCAGCTGTCTCTGGCTTTTTATAGCGAGTCTGTGCAGCTTTATAACCTTAAGTAAACCCACTTCAGAAAGAAGGCTGTAGGCATAAGTATATATAATGTTGGTTATGGTCTGGGACCTCAAGTGCTTGCTGGAGGGAGGTTGAAGTTGAAATTAATTGTGAGTCCTTCAATAAAGTGGCATAAGATACTGGTTCTCAGGAGTATCTGCTAAAAGTTTTAGCCTTAAAGTGACAGTTTCATTATGAGCTGCATGTTTTGCAGACTGTTGCAGACTACCTCCATACATGTTTCTAAAAAGGATTTCTGCTTCCTTGCAGCTGCACCTCCACAAGCTGTTGATGATGAGAATGAAAAGCCTGAAGCAGGTAACAAGTGAGATGGTGCCCTAAAACAGGAGAACATGAAGGGGGGAATTAATTTTGCACATGGCCTTTTGCAGTCCAAAACATATTAGAGCGTTCTCAGTGTTAGAGATTACCATTCCCCTGTTGGCCTAGAATGACCAGTTGCCTTAGGAACAGTAAATGTTGATGGGTAGATCACTAGATGAGAAGTCAGAAAGACCTGGATCCTTGTGTTTTGATAAACAGCACTGAGCAAAATACCTTCTTGGGGCTTTAGCTTCCCTCTTGATATGATAAGAATGATGCTGCATGCTGTGTTTGCGAATCACTTTACCATCTGTGGAAAGAAGAGCTAAGCGTGTATGAGGGAACATCTTTTATAGTAAATAAGCAAATTACGCTTTTGTCTAATGTAACCCTTTATTTACATGCAAAGGAGCGCAAGGATATCTTTATAGTGTGTCATCATGGGTAGGTGATCTTTGCTTTCTGCTGGAAAGAAACCCTCAAGCAGGACCTAAGATAATAAAATGCTATGACTTCAAAGCTTTGTTTGTATTGATGGCAAATAGATCTGAGCCTCAGCATGCCAATTTAGAGTTGGGATGCTTACAAGGTTGCAAAATGCTAATTTGGGAGTTACAGCAGGATTCTTTCCTTAGTGAAGCACCATTTCTGGATGCAGTATCTTCCACTTGCTTTATGCTCTTGGGAAGTCTTTTGACTGCATTCATCAGGCAGGTAAGCAAAGCCCTAGTTTTGTTTTCTTAGTACAGCCAGTATATATTTCAAGGAGATTCTGGGTCCTGTATGTTTTTCTAGAACTGCCTTTTACTCCAGAGAGATAGTGAAATATGAATATTACAGTTCAAGTCAGCAAAAAAAAAAAAAAATGTGTTTTTTCCCCAGGCTGTTGCACTGATGATTTTCCACAAGTAGCTGATAATAAGGTGGTTGGAGAAGGCAGAAGCTTCTCCTGATTAAGGAAAAAATCACTAGCGATGACAATAAGGAAAAGGAAACCCAGAAGCCCCAGGGGTTTGCTGCTTATTCTTCCTGCATGATTGTAATGGGCGTAGAGCAGCTTTCCTCATCTGAAGAAACAGGGGTTGTGTAGCTGATGGTGAAGGTGTCATGCACTGTGGGATTGTCCTATCACTTGTGTAACTATTTCCACATACATAGACATGGATATAGGAGAATGAGGTTGATTTTACGCCTGTCTTATGGAGGATAGGAGGGAAATGTACAAAATTCAGGCAAAAGAGAATCAGGTCCATGGATAAAGGTAGTCTGTTTGGACACTAGAGGAATAAAATAAAATACTTTTTTGTTGCAGTATAGAGTGAGAACATCAGGAAGGGGAGTCAGTGCACCTTTGTGCGGTACACCCTGCAGCACCTAGGTAGCATGCAATCACTGGTGTACAGACGATAAACAGCAGGCAAGGTTTTGATGTTCTCTGAAATGTATGTGCAAAGCAATTCTAAATAAGGCTTCTGCTGGTAGCACAGCAGTCCGTAACAATTGCAGAGGAGAAGGTGTGCTGCTGAGCTCTAGACAGCACAGAGCAATGAGCTATGCTGGTGTGGGAAAGCAGCAATGGACTGTGCTCCTGGGGGACTGTAGCTCTTCTCTGATCTCTTTTCAGACAAAGAATTGAACAAGGAGGACAGTGCCCTGAAAGACAAGCAGACAGTTAACAGTGCTGTAAATCAGGAAGGTAAGTGCCTGTTCTATGGAGCAGTCAGTGCTAATGACCCAGTGGGAAAACTGGCCAGGATCCCTTAGAGTTGAAGGCTCAGAGCGACTTCTGTGTAATGCTTCTCAATGGTGGTGCTGAGGGGGATTGTGCCACGAATGTTGAATACCTGTCCTCTGTGCAGGAGTTTCAGGAGCAGAGTTAACCAGCTTTCAGGCTGTAGCCAAGAGCAGCTGTTTTATGTCCTGCTAGGACGGAGTGAGTCCTGCATTTTTACCACCCTTGGAAATAACCCCAGTAGAGCATACGGGCTTGAAGGAAGTGTGTTCTGAAGATCAGTGAGGTTTAAAAAAAAAAAATAAAAATTCCTGGTCAGACTGAGATGAGAATGCTGGTAAAGTGGCACTCCCTGCTGAAGTGCTGGCTTCTGGTCTTCTGGTTAATGCTGCCTGTTGGCTGATCTCTGCAGGGGGGTCTCCAGTCCCCCAGTGTGTGCACATGAAGCACTTAAATGTATGGAGCAAGAGTTGATGTGACCAAGAGGAAGCTTTGCCAGCTCCGGGGTTAGCACTGATTGCTGCTCTGTGAAATGGAGTCAGGTTGTCCGTCATTGCCTCTGGTGGAAGACAGTACTCTGTGTGTGTCTGTCTTTAACCTCCTTGACATCTGCTGGAAAGGCAACACAGCAATTCAGGCAGTCAGGAGGATTTCTGGGCAGCGTCAGGGACAACTTCTTCACACAGGCTACCGGATGCACCAGCAAGGGCTGATGTGCAGCTCTGTGTGCTGCTCACTAACCAGAAAGGTCATGGATGGGGATGTGGTCCAAAACGGCTGCCTTGGCTGTAGTGCCCAAGAAACAGCTCCAGGCCCCGAGAGGAGTGAGGAAGGTAAGCATCAGGGTACAGGCCCTGCGCTTTCAGAGAGCAAATTTCTGCCTTTTCAAGAAGATGGTAGGCAGGGTCTCATGGGAGGCAGTTCCAAAGAGCAAAGGAGCTGAAGACCTTGAAGGAGGACTTTCTCCAAGCGTGAGCACAGGCCATCCCCATACTCGGGAAAACAGGCAGGCAAAACAGAAGATCAGCTTGGCTAAGCGGGGAACTCCTGACATAGCTCCAGTGCTTATACCAGATGTGGAGGCAGGGACGGGCTCCAATGTATGAATTCAGGAACACTGCCCAGACAGGTAAGGATGGTGTCACAAAGCCAAGGCTCGGGGAGGCTTGAAACCACTACGGGATGACCAGGACAATGAGTATAGCTTCTGCTGCTCGGCTCTCTATAAAAGAGCAAACGAGGAAAATGCGGGCCTGTTGCTGAACGGGGGATTGATTTAGAGGTATACGATGCTGATGAAGTATAGGCTAATGAGCAGGCAGTGAGGTGGACTGAAAACTACACATGTTTCTGGTCACAGGAGAAAGATGGTGACTGGGAGCAAGCAGGATGGTTTCACCAAGCATAAATCACAGTTGACCAGCTTGACAATGTTTTCTGGATGAAGTGACTGGATCTGTGGATGAGGGGAGAACAAGGAGTGTCATATACCTTGACTTTAGCAAGGCTTTTTATGCAGCGTCCCACAGCATCGTTGGAGTCCTAAGCCGAGACGTCCTTGTGTGGATGAATGTCTATCTACATGGGTAGAAAACTTGCTAGATTGTTAGGCCTGCAGGTTGTGATTAATGGGTTGTACTCCACATGGATGCTGGTGGCAAGTGGAGTACTGCAGAGGTCTGGGTTTTTGGTGACCTGGACAAGGCAGAAAAGACAGTGTCATTTTGTTTATAGATGACAGAAAGATGTGGAGTGCAGTCAGTCAGTATGAGGGCAGGACTGTCGTTCAGAGGGAGCTGGAAGGGAAGAGATCTGCATGAACCTCATGAAATTCTGCAGGGGCAGTGCAGGGTCCTGCACCTGGATGGACCAGCAGCTTGCACTGGTGCAGCACGGGGGACTGACTGGCAGGCGAGCAGCTCTACTGAAAGATCCTGGGAGTTCTTATGGACAGTACACTATGAGTCAGTGGTGCTCCCTGGCAGCAAAGGCGGCCAATAGCATCCTAGGCTGTTTTAAGGAGTGCTTAAGGCAGTACATTGAAGGAAGTGGTTATTTTCCATTACTTGGCACTTGTTAGATGACATGTAGAGTATTATATCTAGTTTGGCCCATCCAGTGCTGGAAAAGTGCTGATAAATTTGTGCAAGTTCAGTAGAATGGCACCAATGTGGTCAGGGGCTGGAGCACAGTTAATATGTGGGGACACTGAAGAAACTGCTCTTGTTCAAGCCCAGAGAAGAACAGGTTTTGGGGGTACATAACAGCAGCTGCCAATAGCTATGAGGATGTTGATAAGAAGACCAAGCCAGGCGGTTTACTGCGGTGTATAGCAGGGTATCAAGGTGATCGTCCTAAATGAAGCAGGGGAGATTCCGTGTGGGTACAAGAAAAAGATTTCTGCTTTCTAAGCATGACTAATCCCTAGGATAGGCTGCATGAAGTCATCGTAGTCTCTACCCTTGGAGGTTTTTGAGACCTGACTGAAGAAATTCTGGAGCAACCTGTCTGGAAAAGAATGTTGACCTTTCTGTGAGGAGGGGGTTGGGTGAGACACCTGCTGGATTCCCCCCCTGAGCAAACCTGAATGATTATTATGATTCTTATGAATTGTTGCTAGTGACTCATCTCTAAGTAATGACTGATACCACTGTGAAGTTAAGCAGTGAGATTTAGCTGTCCTGAGATCTCTTTTCAGAGCTCTCTACCAAGCAGAAGAGCACCCCAATGTCCAACTGTGCAGTTGGACCATGGTGTAACTGAGGGAGGTGTGTGCCTGTTCTGTGGTGGGAGCTCTCTTGGGGGAAAGGTGTTAGCTTTTTGGTCTTAGCTGATGGCAGCATTTTGAGTTGTAGCTAGTAACTCAATGGCCAGCTAGTAATGTAATGGCCAGTACCTTGAAACTGAGCAAGGCAGGGGACTGTAGTTGTTTTCTGATCTCTCTTCAGACACCTCTGAGGAGAACAGCAGCTCGCTGGCCAACCATTCAGATGACCATGGCATAAATGAGAGAGGTAAGTACCTGTGCTGTGGGGCGGTCTTTGTTCATTGTGACTTTTGCCTAACGCTTCTTGATGTGAAGTTATGGGTGGCACCATGGGTGCTGAGTGCCTTCTGTGCTTGACCTTTGTAGGGTCTGGAAGGGAGCATGAGGACAGTGTGGATCCAGGTATGGAGGAGAGAGGGGAGGTATGATGGCCCCATGGGGGTGGGAGATGTTGGTCAGGGCTACTGTTGATGCCGAACAAATGGCCCAGCTCTCAGTCAGATTACTCTTGATCCATCTGGGCTGGGGAAGGGGAGTGTTGTGAGCTCCAGGATTGGCTGAGTTTTGCCTGTTGTCTTGGCAGAAGTGACCCAGGATGCAGAAAGTGGAAACAGGGAGCACTCGAACAACTCTCCCAGCTCTTGTAAAGAAGGTATGTGAGGGTGAAGCTCCCTGTGTCTTGGGAGAGTGTGCAAACTGTTACAGAGGGTGGGAGCGGCAGTGCTGGGCCAAGCTGTGTAGGACCCTGACCCCTTTTTGCTCAAGTAGAAAACAGAGTGAGAATTATTAGGAGGGAAGGGGTGTGTGTGTGGTGGGCACGTGTGTGTGATGTGTGCTGCAGAGTTGGATGTTTGTGATGGAAGTATTCAGAAGACTGGCCGGTTTAGCCAGTTTAAAACTGTAGGATTAAATGTTAATGAATGTTAGTAACAACACACCTCTTATTCTTGCTTGCATTTTGACTTTATTCCATGCCTTAACAAGTGATAAAGGCTTATAGTGGCTGAGGTGTCAGTACGCAGTATGTTTTTGTGTCAGTAGACTTCTGAACTGCAATTCTGCCTTGTTAATTATTACTGCTGTTGAACGTCATATCAAAGTAGAGAGATATTGTGAAACACTGAAGGGCTTTTTTGTTGCTTAGGTGTGCAGCTGTGTTTTCTTTGGTCACAAAGAACGCAGAGTTTACTTAATTTGTGTTTTTCTTGTGGTTGGTTGGTTTTTTTTAAACCTACATGGACATGGTGGGAAAGCTCTTCTAAATAAACAGACCAGTGGGCCTGAGGACTGACACAAGGAATGAGAAAACTGATTATTACTCTGTGTGGGAGAATAGTTGATCAACACTACATCTTACGGATATTAGTGAAATTCAGGCTGCAAAGACACAATGTTTCTCAACAATTGTTTCATATTCCATGAATTAATTAGAACCTTTACTCGGCCATCAATTCTGTATGCTGCATTTTACTATGGGGGCATAACAGCCCTCTGTTTACTAATCTCCAAAGATGTTTTGCCTTCTCTCTGTGTTTTCTATGGTATGTGTGCAGACCAGAGCACCTGTGAGGTCACACAGCTGCTTCTTTGGAGTACATCAACATGGAGAATATCAAAACTCAGATTAGTCCTGTCCCAGATCTGATAACAGAAGGATATAAAGGCTATCCTTTGATAACCTGCACATGCAGGAGCTTATATTGGTCTGTCATCCATCCAGACCAGAATACTGTTTCTGTAGAATTTTTCTGGAGTAGAGAAAGCCTATGGGATGCTAACTGGTTTCACTGTTGTTACTAATTAGTTTCACACTGTGATTCCCAAGAAGTATTAAAGAGCATAGGTTTGGAGCTGAGATCATTGACCTTTATAGTGAGAAATCTTACTGAGACATCTAAATCTAGCAAAGAACACAAAAAGGACAAGCCCTCACCAAGAGATCAATTACTACACTCGCAAGTTAGGCTTCCAAAGCACCTGGTAGCATTGCAGAAAATTGTGCTGAACACTTACCTGTAGAAAATCCAAAGTTCCTGTCTGTGAAACAGGAAGGTTCCAGGCAGAATAGCTGAAGCCATAGCATAGTGCTATATCTCAGTGTCTTTGGTCTTCGTCACAGCCAGGTGGTGGAGGTAGAAGTAATTTCCCAGACTTCGCAGATTCAAAGGCAGCATGGAGAATTGAAATCAGCTGCTGTCAATCATGAGTTTCTCAGTTCCCAAGGGATATAGTGGAAGCGCATGACCTGCTTAGAAAGAATTTCACTGGAGATGTGCAAGATTTTCAGAAGTAAAACTGTAGGTAAATATGTAATAAAACTTTCTCATTGCTGTTGTGTCTGCAAAGCTTACACAGATTAAGATGATACTGAGAACTGTTGCTGAACTTTGAATCCATGTAATGAGGGCAATCAACTTACCTGGGTTTGAGAGACTTGCTGTACTTTACCGTAGTTCAGGCGTGCTTTACTCTGACTCTGGGGAGGTCTGTCTTTCTTGTGGATGGGTGCAAATTGTACCACATGGACTATAATTTGTAGGATGGCTTGAACCAATCTGGCCGCTTACTCTCACTAAAAGTGGAGGTCTGGCTCTTTGGACCAGCTCTGATGTTCATCACACCCCTCTCTGAGCCAGTTTAACTACCTCATGTAGAAGGAAACTGGCCCAGCAGAAAAATCTGGGTGGTTTTCTGCAGGACTAATAGGTTAAAACTGATCATAAAGGCCCTTTGGAGGGGAGGGGATGGGATGGGATGCTGGTCAGTGGTGGATTCAGAGGGAGAAGGAAGGGCAGGAGACAGGGAAAGGGCAGGGGAACTGTTGCAGTGATAGCAGGACAGGCTGAGATATGTATGTGAAATATATGTTGCATGAAGCTGTTACTTTCTCTCACCATAAAGCTTTGCTGTGCTCTGAGCATGCTGTAGAACAGCTGTAGTTTAACTGAGAATGAGCCTGGTGGTAGAGGGCATTAGTTGGTTTTCCAGAGCTGAAGCCTTTGATAGTGCTGGCTGTTCTGCATAGAACATAGCTAGTTAAAAAGTACTTGACGAATAAAACATCTGTGAAGAAACAAAATTTTGGAGGGATGTGAAATTAGGTCCGCTATAGCAAATAAACTGGGTGAGGGAAGAAGGGAATGGATGGAAAACGTTCTGCTATTTGTGAAATCAAAGGGGTGATCTCCTCACAGTCTACAGCTTCCTTGAAGCGAGCAGTGCAGGGGGACGTGGTGATCTCCACTTTCTGGTGACCAGCGATAGGACGTGAGGAAATGGAATGAAGCTGCATCAGGGGAAGTTCAGATTGGACATTAGGAAAAGGCTCTTCACTGAGAGGGTGGGTGGCCACTGGGACGGGCTCCCCAGGGAAGTGGTCACAGCATCAAGCCTGTCAGAGTTCAAGGAGCGCCTGGACGATGCTCTTAGTCATATGGGTTAGTTTTAGCTAGTCCTGAGAAAAGCAGGGAGTGGACTCGATGATCTTTATGGGTCCCTTCCGACTTAAGATATTCTATGATTCTGTGAAAGGGTTTTTTTCCAAATTTATTAACTGAGCCACCAGAAACTTCTTGTTTTGAAATTTTTTTACCTGACTTAAATGTTTAAAAAGAAAACTTAAAAAGCTTTTAGAAAATGTGTACTATAAGCCAGTGTGTATCAAAGCATTTTTGTTTGGTAAGAAATGAAGTTTGCAGGTTGACTGAAAGCAAATTCCTCAAAAGAAAAGGAAAAATGTTTCAACTGTCACATAGCCCTTAGTTAAGTGGTGCCAATATAGGCATTTCATACTGGTTTCTGCTTTTTGTGTTGTAGATCAGTGGTCTCCAAACTTACTTGACTGTGCACGCCATCAGTAAAATATTTTGAACATACACACCCAATTTATGTATGTTTATTTATAAATTATATGCATGTGCTACTGTACTCAAGTATTGTGTACATTATAAAACATGCACAAAAATAGAAACTAAAAAAGTTTAAGGATGACGTAAACAGTATTTTAATTTTTTAATTTTATTAATGATGCAAAAATATTTTCTTCCTGTGCTGCAATGGATTGCCTTGCACACACCCTGCTTTGGAGACCACTGATGCAGATAATCCAATTAAAGATGCCAAAATGCACAGGAATGTGGAAGCTAGTGGCACCTTACTGCTGCAGAGTTTTCTGTTCTGCCAGGTTTGATTCTTCTGTTGAATTACCAGCCAAGCAATCGCATTCAGGTATTTGCTGAAAACAATGTTGAAAAGAGGGGGAAAAAAAAAATATCTTCAAATGCGAGAAACCATGGATGAGTGGAAGGGTGGGAGGATGTTAGGACTGACTGTAAGAAGCTCAAGTCTGTGATGCAGACGAAACTGCCAATGAAACTGTCATACAACAAAGAAACAGACTTGAAACAGCACTGTATAGCTGAAGAGGAAGCTGTGGTATCTTGCAATAACTGAGTCAGTTCCTGTTAGCTGCCAAGGAGTAGTAACTGAAGACCAAATTAAGTAAGTCAGTGAATTATGCATGGCTCACATGACGTGGTGTTTTGCGAGGGCTGCTGTGCTCCTACGTCATGCTGAAAGGTTTAACATCTGAAATAGTTATGTATGTGTCGTCAAGACATCAGATGCAGCTTGGCTTTCTTTGGAGCTGTTTGCAAGCTGTGTGGGAACGGAACATTTTGCATGTTCTGTGGGGAGTGTGGAACCTGATGCTTATCACCACAGTTAAAAAATGAGAGGAGAATGCTAATTCCATATTCAGGCCTTCTCACTGCATAGACACAAGCAAATAGCAGCTCCCCCAGACTGGCTTCTCAATCACGTTCTTTAGTCTTGTCATCAAGCTGGCATAAGTCAGCCGTAGGTAAAGCAGTAAACCTGCTTGGTTTTTAAGGATACAAATCATAAAAATACTTCTAGGCCTATCCAGGAACCTTGTGAGAACCAGACTAGGGACATCCTTCTTTTTCTCGCTGTCTGCAGTGATGAGTACCATGTGTCACCACATGCTGCTCTGCTAGACTGTCTCCTGGCATCTTATAAGCCTAGGTTGGAGTGATGCTGAGCTAGAGACTAGTGGAAGGGAGGGGTAGGGAGTGCTATCAAAATAGGAGCAAGGACTGAGTGACACAGTGTCTTGGCACATCCAGTTGGTTCACCTTACACTGTTGCTCTGTGTGCACCAAGGTCGATGTAAGTGGGCTTTGTGTATGCTTTATTGGAAATCAGCCTGGTTAGAGGTTGATGCATGTTGCATGTAGTGAGTTAGTTAGGATGGGCATGTGGTCTTGAACTTGCTGGATTGTAACTTCCTGCGCTGTAACTTCCCTTTGACTTCAGTTTTCCTTGCTTGTCAAATAAGAGCTGTATTTGCAATCCTCAAAAGAGAAAGCTCCAAAAGCACCTGGCATTACTGTGTGGAAGAAATAACAGCAGCATCACATGCACGTGTGGTGCACAGCTGATACTAAGATTATAGTCCTGAACCTTTGCATAGAAGTTGTGTCTTAAGTGCCTAGTTATGTGATCCAAAGTCATGGAGTCAGAACAGCCTCAGAGGTTATCAGCTGCTTAGCAGGTGGCTGGCAGTAAGTGATAAATATTCTTAACTTGCTCCAGTTGCAGAGGAATGTGTCTAACCATAAACTGATAATTTGGGTAAAATAGCTATTGGCTATCAGATACCAGGGGTCGCATAGCGGCTGTAATTGGATTGTTTTGGATCACATAAGAATGTCTTAATTCATCGGCACACTTTATTAGTATTTAAAGCCTGCAGTATTTTTGTATAACTAGTTCAATTTCTAGAAGAGAAGACATAATAATTTACCTGTGTGCTTTTCTTTTTCTTTTGCTTCAGATCTTAAATCACAACCAAATAATTGCTTTGTGGACCAAACAATGACAGAAGAGAAGCGGTAGAATTCAGTGGTGAAGGAACTGCTATCTTTTGTCTTGGACGTTTTCCACCAGTGCTGAAGTCACCCGTAAAGAAGCACTTGAAGACTAGCTGAGCTGGTTCCAGTGCCTGTTTTTCTTTTCCCAGAAGGCACAGCCTCCTGATAAATAGGCCAAATCATAGACATAATCCTTTGTATTTGTTTTGTATCCAGTTTTAACAAACAGTGCTCTACTAACACAAAATGTTAGAGCTAAGGCCTTTTTTGTAATTGGTATTTAGAGATTAACAAAGTCATATCCATTTGCATGAATGTGGATAAATCAAAAACTAATCAGCTTTCTCTGCAGTTTTGGATCAGTACCTTCTTACAGTCAGAAGAAAGATGGTATATCCTTCAGCAGTTCCAGATGGATGGAAGTTTGCATTTACTAGTCTCAGTTCTCCAGCAGGAACTTAATGCTCTAGACAAATGTTCTCCAAGACAGCAGTCTCCTGGGGTTGGCAGAAGACTAGCTGATCATCTCCTGATGGTTGTTGACTGTGATAAAGCTACCACTCTGCTTCTGTTTTATTGGAACAAAGCTGCTGCTGTTAGCAGACTTTTGGGCTTTTTTCCCTGAACTTTTGATATTTTTTGCACTTTTAGGGTGGTTCTTTGTCTTCGCTTCTGCTTCACATTATCTAACAGAATGTCAGCCTACCAATTTCTAAAGAGTAATGTTTTTAGGTTCCTTGTGACTGGAAAGAAAGCTTGAAAACTGAGGTCTTATATACACTGAAGCTCAAAAAGAACCAAAGAGAAAAGAATACTGTGTATTAATGTTTTCAAAACATCAAGCTATGGAGTGTGTTTCATGACTTCTGCATGCTGGTTGTTAATGAAACCTGAAAGCCAATTCAGTTGATTTTGAACTTGGTATGTGTAAAGAATCACAAAGGTTTGACAAGGATAACCAGAAATCAGAAACTCCTCCTCCATCTTACCTCTTGTTTCAACTTATTCCTGTTACCTCTTGTTCTCCCACCAGGCACTACTATGAAGAACATGTCTCCATCTTCTCAATGATGAGCCTGTAGCTGTGGGAAAGCTGCTGTTAGGTACCCTTCCAAAGGCTACTCTTTTCCAGTGTAAGGGACGAGGCCCAGGTGGCTGTACTGTGAACAGTGTCAGGGTGTGAACAGTGCTCCAGCCCCTGACCACATTGGTGCCATTCTACTGAACTTGCACAAATTTATCAGCACTTTTCCAGCACTGGATGGGCCAAACTAGATATAATACTCTACATGTCATCTAACAAGTGCCAAGTAATGGAAAATAACCACTTCCTTCAATGTACTGCCTTAAGCACTCCTTAAAACAGCCTAGGATGCTATTGGCCGCCTTTGCTGCCAGGGAGCACCACTGACTCATAGTGTACTGTCCATAAGAACTCCCAGGATCTTTCAGTAGAGCTGCTCGCCTGCCAGTCAGTCCCCCGTGCTGCACCAGTGCAAGCTGCTGGTCCATCCAGGTGCAGGACCCTGCACTGCCCCTGCAGAATTTCATGAGGTTCATGCAGATCTCTTCCCTTCCAGCTCCCTCTGAACGACAGTCCTGCCCTCATACTGACTGACTGCACTCCACATCTTTCTGTCATCTATAAACAAAATGACACTGTCTTTTCTGCCTTGTCCAGGTCACCAAAAACCCAGACCTCTGCAGTACTCCACTTGCCACCAGCATCCATGTGGAGTACAACCCATTAATCACAACCTGCAGGCCTAACAATCTAGCAAGTTTTCTACCCATGTAGATAGACATTCATCCACACAAGGACGTCTCGGCTTAGGACTCCAACGATGCTGTGGGACGCTGCATAAAAAGCCTTGCTAAAGTCAAGGTATATGACACTCCTTGTTCTCCCCTCATCCACAGATCCAGTCACTTCATCCAGAAAACATTGTCAAGCTGGTCAACTGTGATTTATGCTTGGTGAAACCATCCTGCTTGCTCCCAGTCACCATCTTTCTCCTGTGACCAGAAACATGTGTAGTTTTCAGTCCACCTCACTGCCTGCTCATTAGCCTATACTTCATCAGCATCGTATACCTCTAAATCAATCCCCCGTTCAGCAACAGGCCCGCATTTTCCTCGTTTGCTCTTTTATAGAGAGCCGAGCAGCAGAAGCTATACTCATTGTCCTGGTCATCCCGTAGTGGTTTCAAGCCTCCCCGAGCCTTGGCTTTGTGACACCATCCTTACCTGTCTGGGCAGTGTTCCTGAATTCATACATTGGAGCCCGTCCCTGCCTCCACATCTGGTATAAGCACTGGAGCTATGTCAGGAGTTCCCCGCTTAGCCAAGCTGATCTTCTGTTTTGCCTGCCTGTTTTCCCGAGTATGGGGATGGCCTGTGCTCACGCTTGGAGAAAGTCCTCCTTCAAGGTCTTCAGCTCCTTTGCTCTTTGGAACTGCCTCCCATGAGACCCTGCCTACCATCTTCTTGAAAAGGCAGAAATTTGCTCTCTGAAAGCGCAGGGCCTGTACCCTGATGCTTACCTTCCTCACTCCTCTCGGGGCCTGGAGCTGTTTCTTGGGCACTACAGCCAAGGCAGCCGTTTTGGACCACATCCCCATCCATGACCTTTCTGGTTAGTGAGCAGCACACAGAGCTGCACATCAGCCCTTGCTGGTGCATCCGGTAGCCTGTGTGAAGAAGTTGTCCCTGACGCTGCCCAGAAATCCTCCTGACTGCCTGAATTGCTGTGTTGCCTTTCCAGCAGATGTCAGAAGTTCCCCCATATGTGTCAGAATCTGTGAGTCGGAGTCTTCCTCAAACTGCTTAGAGAAGCCTTTACTTCCTTCCTCTCCCTGATCTAGTGCCTTTAGCATGCTCTAATCGTGTCATCATCCCTACTGGCCTTTCCTGGAATCGTGACCCACAAGCTCTCAGCCAGCCTGTCACCTGCTCTGTATCAGAGCTCCATACATTTAAGCCACTCTTCCACAGAGAGGGCAGCTTCTCTTCTCCTCCTCCCTCCATGACTTTCCTGTAGAACTTCTACACATCCACTGCAGTGCTCCAGTCATGCAGGCTGGCTCACCATGTCTCTGTTATTCCAAGAGTGTTCATAGAATCATAAAGGTTGGAAAACACCTCTAAGACAAGTCCAACCATCAACACCACCATGCCTCCTAAACCATGTCCGAAAGTGCCATGTCTACATGTTTTTTGAGCACCTGCAGGGATGGTGATTCCACCACTTCCCTGGGCTGCCTGTTCCAATGCCTGACCGCTCTTTCAGTAAAGAAATTTTTCCTAATATCCAATCTAAACCTCCCCTGACACAGCTTGAGGCCATTTCCTGTTGTCCCATCACTTGGGAGAAGAGACCGACCCCCACCTCACTACAACCTCCTTTCAGGTAGTTGTAGAGAGCGATAAGGTCTCCCCTCAGCCTCCTCTTCTCCAGACCAAACCCCCCCCAGCTCCCTCAGCCACTCCCCATCACACTTGTTCTCCAGACCCTTCCCCAGCTCCGCTGCCCTTCTCTGGACACGCTCCAGCACCTCAATGTCCTTCTTGTCCTGAGGGGCCCAAAACTGAACCCAGCATTCAAGGTGCGGTGTTCTATTTCTGTGAACTCATGGCGAACTATAATTCTTCCTGCTTGCTTTCCATGCTGCGTGTACTTGTGCATGTACCTTCCTGCCTCCTTATGACATTCCTTTTTTTTATTGCTTTTGAGGTATACTTTGTTCCTGTCTCCCTGTGCCCTTTGCTTTGGACACCTGTCCACTACTACTTAACTGTGGGTTGTGATCTCCCTTCCCATTATTCCTACTCCAGAGCTTTCCTCATGAGGTTGGCCAGCCTGGTGACAATGATTTTACATTAGACAGCTCCATAGGACATGTAAGCTATTCTTGTGTGCTTTTTCTGGTAGTGAAACTTAACAAGGAGTTACTAATAGCATGAGAAGGATCACTGGTAACTTATGCCCATGCACTGTCCTGTTGTAGGAAGTACAGACCCTACAGAAAACTTGAGATCTTTCGTTGTTGCTACACATACCATTTAGATGTTTACTTCCACTCACACAATTTCTTCTGCTCTTTGCAGCTGCACTGAAGGAGCTTTCGGCAGGACCTTTTGTAAGAGGTAGACTCATACTATTGTCTGTAAACGCTCATAATTTATTAAAAAAAACTTGTGAAGATGTAAAAAACTTTGCAGTATCTTTTTGTAATATATGTTCCTACACTTTTTGTTTAACATTAAAAGTCAGTAACTGATCCCCAAAACAATCTTTAATCCAAAGTGATAAATATATATATGTATATTTAAGTCACAGCTCCTAAGCCAAGTGTCCTTCTCTGTTGCACCTTCAACAGATTTATCAGGATGACACTGTCTACTTAGTAACAAGTTTCCACGCAAAGCTATCCTTTGCCATGTGTGCTGTGGTAAGGGTAAACCTGTAGCTTGTTTTCCTGCTTGGACAAAGGCTTGCTTTCTGTTATTAATATGAGAAATAATGGTCCAAAAAAATGATTGTTTGGAGGACCTGGCTGAAATTGCTCCCAGAAACTATACCAGTTCATCTAATACACTGCATTCATCCTGTGCAATTTAGTACTGAACAGCATGCAAGAGTCTCGCATCAGGTACGGTTTTGAAAATCAACTTGACACCTGATATTTGATACCCCAGAAGGCTGTGCTGCCATGCAGCGAGACCTGGACAGGCTGGAGAGCTGGGCCGAGGGGAACCTAATGAAATTCATCAAGAGCAAGGGTAAGGTCCTGCACCTGGGGAGGAACAACCCCACGCACCCGTACAGGTTGGGGCTGCCCTGCTGGAAAGTGGCTCTGCTGAGCAGGACCTGGGAGTGCTGGTGGGCAGCAAGTTGACCATGAGCCAGCAACGTGCCCTTGTGGGCAAGAAGGCCAGTGGTGTCCTGGGGTGCATTCAAAGGACTGTGGCCAGCAGGTCGAGGGAGGTTATCCTCCCCTCTGCTCCACCCTAGTGAGGCCACATCTTGAGTGCTGTGTCCAGGTCTGGGCTCCTCAGGTCAAGAAAGACAGGGAACTGCTGGAGAGAGTCCAGCAGAGAGCTACCAAGGTGATCAGGGGAGTGGAGCAACTCCCTTATGAGGAAAGGCTGAGAGACCTGGGTTTGTTCAACCTGGAGAAGAGAAGTCTGAGGGGGATCTTATCAATGCTTACAGATATCTGAAGGGCGGGTGTTAAGAGGATGGGGCCGGACTCTTCAGTGGTGCCCAACGAGAGGCCAAGGGGCAACAGGCACAAGTTGGAACACAGGAAGTTCCACCTGAATGTGAGGAAAAACTCCTTTCCTGTGAGGGTGCCAGAGCACTGGAACAGGCTGCCCAGAGAGGCTGTGGAGTCTCCTTCCCTGGAGACATTCAAACCCCACCTGGACGCGGGTCCTGTGCCCCCTGCTCTGGGTGTGCCTGCTCAAGCAGGGGGGTTGGACGGGATGATCTCCAGGGGTCCCTTCCAACCCCAGCCATTCTGTGATTTGTTTTCAGAGCAAAAGGCAACAGCCTTCAAAAAAAGTAAGCCGTTGTGGTTAATTAACCACAGCTGCTGGAAGACTTCAGTATGATTCATAGCATTTAGGAGCTTAATAAGAAGTAGAAAACCCCACTTATATGGCAGGCTGACATAAGACCAAGAGCTTCAGGCTCTATGGTGTCTCACTGCCTGCTTCCACCCACTCACTTCGCACAATGTCTGCTGTGTACAAGGAACTTCTACCCGCTGGTAGAAGTATAGACTGCAGTTTTCAAAGCAAGAGTGAAGCTCAGGGCTTTTTTTTATTGGTGGTATTTCTTTGGGTTTTATGATGGGCAGATTATTTTTTTTCCCATAAGGATGTGAAGCCAGACATTTGGGAGAATAAATTGACCTGACTTGCTGCTAGTTTTGGTGATGGCATTTGCTGTGTTCCTCTCTGTCCCCATGTCCTTCTCTCCAAATGTCTCCTGCTGAATAACTAAATGAAAGTTAACATTTTTTTGTTGTGAAAAATTTGTGTCCAATCTTATCTTGCAGTGAATACAAAACTAGGCACTTTTCAATAGCAAAGAGCAGAGGCTCACTCACAGTTACTTCTGGCTCACGTACAACTTGAGTCCAGGAAATGCTGACTGTATTCCAGGAAGCAAGCCTGCCCCCTGCCACATGGAGTCCCAGCTCAAGCTGATGTGGAGACCTGACTGTTGCTAATAACAGAAACTCAGTGTGAGTAGAAGCTGCTTCTAAGTACTTGTGCTCACAAGACACATCCCAATTGATTCCCTGGTCCTGACTCTCCTTTTCTTTCTACTAGCTTTAACCTACAGAAGCAGTGCCTGCAGGAGATGTTGTTCCTCATTTATCCCAGAATAAATGAGATCGGAGTTCGAGTGCTGGTGTAGTGATTTTATGGATTCTGGGCATCAGACTTGAACCACAGTCAAGGCAGCTTTGTGTTGTGCTGATGTGCAGAGGCTGGCTTGCAGTTGTTTGCAAACACCCTGTCTTGGATCTAGGTGTGCTGGTTTAAAAGTTACACTGTCCTCACTTTATCCTTGGCTGTGCAACTGTTGGGAACACTCTGTGATAGATTATAGTGTGAGAGCAGTCATGTGAGTTGAAAGAGCCTTGTGAGTGCCCAAGAGCCAGCTTCATATGGAGCTCCACAGGCAGAGTTGTGAGGACTGGCTTCCAGGAGCAGGATTGCAGGAAAAGCTAGGGACAGTAGGAACACCAGCAGGCAGCACGGTTGTCTTTTGAGCAGACTTGTACCTATGCCTGAAAACCAGGGGCTGGTAACACCTGGCAGACTGCAAGGAGGTGATGCACAGCCTCTGTGGCACGCTGCTGCTGGAACACAATGCTCCTTGAGCAGTAGCAGGTTAATTTAGTAACACCCAAAGCAGCAAAGAGGAGGTGAGCTTGTGTGCTCCCACTGTCTCCGGGTACAGTTTGAACTGTGGCGTAGGTGCAAGGATGTGAAACATTTCTGTGGACCCTAATGAGCATGTGAACAAAATTCTGAGGAGCTTTGCCTTAGGGTTGACCTCAGGGGGACTTTCCTCCTTAAAAGGTGGTGAGTTGAGCTGACCGTGGGGCACCAGGTGGGCCACTGTATCTTTAGTGCAGTCATGGGAGAAATAAGTGTATCCTATGCCCAAGGACATATCTAAGTTTCTACTTCGTCAAGTTTTATATGACCCAAATACAAAACTTGGGTATGATGCAGCTTCTGCTTCATCCCTGCTGGATGTCTGAGGACGGGCCTGTGAGTCCTAAAACTTGTCAATTTTTTCTAGTTAGAGAGATACAGAGACAAACTGTCTCTCTACTTAGAAAAATTCACTCCTAGCCTTACGAATCTCAAGTTTCTTTCCCATTTAGACTGTGTTTTCTATCGTATCCGGTTGTGCTTGTTTGCTGTTCCTCTTCATTGGGGGATTCAGTGCTCTTCAAGGATGTATTTTTGATCCTTGTTTGCTTCCTCGGGGAGAGGGGGGAAAAGAGAGTGGAGAGTTGGACCAAGAAGATGGAACAGAGGGGAACTGAGCGATGAATGGTAGGTGGAGGTAAACGTAAATAAGGTCCAGAAGTTCTGTGTACAGTACTGTAAAACAGAGTGGGGTTTTCAGGGCTCCAAGGGTAAATTCATCCCAGAATCACCCCTTGAAATGCTTGCCTTATGCTGCAATAGGCTTTGTCATGCAGTCCTGGCAACGGAGCAGCCTTGCCTTTCCATTGATACCAGCATTTCCCTGCTAGTTCTGGTTGAGAACTACATATTCAGAGGTTTCACTTCCAGTTGCGAGTTCTCAGTTTTAAGTGAATGGTAAGCTAACCTAAGTAATTAATTTAACTAAACCAGTCAGGGAAAGTCCTTGGTGGTGATTGTGTTTGTCACTCAAGCCAGAGGATTGTCCCAGGGAGACATTTGAAGAAGACGCAAGAAGCTTTACGTGCCAGGGTGGCAGCCTGAAGCTCTGGGCGTCCCGGTGGTGTTGCTTTGCCAGGGCAGGACTCACGCCTGGGCAGGACCTGGCAGTGTGGGGGGGTTTCCCCAGGTTCCCTCTGCTGTGTGGAAAGGGAGGGTTTCCAGGGAAGGCTGTTGATCTGGAGGGAGAGAAAAAGGCTCCTGAAGATGACTCACCTACGGAATAGCTGTTTTGCATTAAGCGCTGTAGGAGGCAGTTGCTGCCCACTTACTCAGGCAAAGGGCATTTGCTGAGCGTGGGGGTGGCTTATCCTGCAGATAGTTTGTTGCAGATTTTTTCAAAGCCCAATAATTTTTTTTGTCAAGAGGAATTAGAAAATGGCAAAGACGTGCAATGCATTTTTATTATCTTTAGAACATCGGAAAGAGGGGCCTGGACCCTTGGGGGAAATGATCTCAGCAGCACCATCATGATTTAGGGTAATGCAAGGCCAGCAGACAGGATGGGCCAAAGTTTCGATTTGAGAAGAAGAAAACTATAAGAAACTGGCTGTGGGACTTGAGATTGAAGGCTTTTATGGCTGAGGGCCAGCCCGTGAGGGTGGGGGACTTGTTTCTTCTAAAATGATGTTGTGACCCAGGGATGCTGTGGATCGCAATTCCCATTACACGAGACTGCTGGTGTCCTGTGCTTGTGTGCTGGGCTCTGGGGACCCTTTTACTTCCCATCTCCACCCCTTTTCCCCCTCAACAGCAGGAGGAGAAAAATTTTACCAGGCAGGGCAGCAGAATTTTAGCACTGAGGAGTGGAGCGGGTTCCATGTAGAGTTCTATTGCTCAATGTACTTGCACAGTTGCCAAATTACATCTGCTCTGGAGCGTGCCAGTGTCCTGAGGGAAGTTTTGCTGGCTTCCAGTGGGTGTGGACCTCATTGGTTCCTGTGGCAAATCTAGCAGGGAAAAAGGTCATGGGAAATAATACCTAATTTGGGACCACTGTTATACAATCCCCAAATACCTCAGTGCATGGAATGCAGCTACACTGTTTACTGTTCTTTGGCTCTGTCATGGCTCTGAATCATGAGTTTTGCTCAACAGCACGGGTTAAAAATGAAAGTTCTCTGGTTCAACTCTGCAGTATCCCAACCAGAACTCATTTAATACACCTTTTCTAATCACTATGGTATCACAGTAGTAACAAGTGTATGGTGAATTGAAGCATTGCAATTTTAAGTAATGTGCTGTATATTAAGAATTATTTATTGTCTGGTTGTTTTTCAGTTCTCTATTTCTGAGGCCAAATAAATTACGGCAGAAATTCACTGTAGTGGCAAAATCAAACACTGAAAGATTAGAGAATGCTGAATTCAAGTTTTTCTGCACAATCTTCCCTTATTCCCCCAGTACTTAATGCATTCTGAAAATAGACTGATATTTTCAGCAGATTCCTGTGGCTGGTAGTAAATGGATGGATCCTGCTTCAACATTTCGTTTGATATTTTGCATCAACTTTGTGTAGCCCCCTGGCTTTCTCTTTTAGTCACAATCCAGGATATACTTTAGAGTAGTTCACTTTCTTTCAGATGTTTTTGAGTTACAATGTTCACACCATAGCATCTGACCCTTTCACAAGCAAATTTTCTACCCTCCAAGACAGATGGTTGTACCGACCCTTTTCACAGATGGGGAAACTGATACACAGTGAAATTACGACCAAGTCTGTCAGACGTGTTCACTGATTAGGGAGCATACACGACTAAGTCTTGGCTTTCCTGCATGCTTGCGTAGTCTTGGGTCCTTCATATGGTTAAGGTAGATCTCCATTCACTTTCAGTTGCAGCTACAAGCTACTAGCAAGATCTTTTGTTGCACACATGGGGAAACAGGGATTGTACAAACAGCTTTAGCATGGAAATCCATGTATGAATTCTGTTTGTGTGAAACTCCATGTGTTTAGGCAGCAGGGAATAAGGGGTTCCCTGTGCTCTTGTCCTCCCCTTCTGCTCGGAAGAGGAGAAAAATTTGTTTATAAATGAGCTCTACAAGCTGGTGCTTTGACTTGTTAAGTAAAGACCAATGATGCCTGGAAATCTTGTGCTTCATTTGTGTGCAAATGTTTATGTTGTGTATTCATGCGTGAATGTGTGTGCATCTGTGTATTGTGCACTGCTCCAACAGGGGAGGGAAGTATGCTGAAAAGGTAAATTATTAGCCTTTTAGTGCGCTGAAGCTGTGAGAGTAGAAAGTGTTTAAGTTACTACAGTATTTGCTAGTAGATCAGTGCTTGAGCAGGGATGTGAACTGTCTGGGGTCCGTTTTCCTTAGATGTAGCCGTGTCCCCTGAATTGTGCTGGAGCGGATGTGGGGAGAGCAGTGCTTTCTTCTGCTGAAATAGTAGGACGGTTAAAATCTGTGCAGCTGCTGGCCCAGCACAGACATTTGGCCAGTGCCTACCTTAAATATGCTTTCAGTTGAATGTTTTGGTTTATGTAGAGCATGGGGGAGTTCAAACAGCAGGACAGATAACATCCAGTTCTTCAGAAAGGCATTTAACAGCCTTACATTGTTTTCATCTGCCTGCCCACTCCCACCTACCTGCCCTGTTTACGCTGAGGATGTAAAATGTCAGCCTCACAGTTCAAATGTGGCAAAATGGCAAACAAACGTGAATAATGGGAAGTCTCTAGCTGAGGCTGGCTAACGTGGCACCACCTGCCATCAGCGAGAAAACATGGGTTTGTGATTGTTCAAGAAAAAGTTTGCTGTAGAGTTTCAGCCCCTGGAAGACCCGTGAAGATGGATGCATCCCTTTGCCATTAGCAGTCTTATCCATTCTAAACTCCTGCCTTCGGAGCGGGGGTGTGTGTGTAGGGATAGGTGTGTGTTGTTACCTAGAAGAGCTGTAGGCTCAGGGGGATGTAATCCCAGTCTTCTGGTAGAATTTTATATTCTTTCAGGAACTACGTGATACACTACCTATTTTCTTTTGTTCATATCTAAATTGTCTCCTGAACCTTGGGCTGAGGACAAAGTCCAGTATAATACATTGTTATACATCTGTGGAGGTGGCATAAGAGTGCTACTTTATGTCTCTGAAGATTATTTTTTTTTTATTTCATCTTTTTTGTATTCATGCTTTTGTGAGCATCCAAGACACTGCCTCTGTGACGAGAGCTGTTTCACCCGTAGCATCATTTCTTTCTCCCAGTACATCATAAGGACAGTGGGTTTGGCATCCAGTTTGCATAACAGCAACATTATTTGCATTTTGAGCATGTTACTGTATGTAAGATATCAGACCTTTCAAAAGCTCTCAGTGATTTGAGGTGCCTTACGGTCTTAGCGTCCAACGTCAGGCTAAGGAGCTTGCTGGGGTGACACTGGCTAGAATCTGAACTTTCACAGGGAGTTGCATTATTGAAAGTGCATCAGTTATATCAAAGTAATAAAGTCGTCTGTTACCTTGGGATTGGCTTAAAAATCACAAAACCTTAAAGAGTACAGAAAGGCAAGAAACGGCACGGGGCTGGAGGTCCGACAGAAAGAGATACCGGGCTGATTCACAAAACTGGGACACGTTGCTTGCAGCGGGTCGGAGCTTGGATGCCAGCTCCCTGGCAGAAACACGGCGGAGATGGACATGCAGCTCTTCCCCAGAAATGTTTTCCTGAACTTGACTGCCAGTTCAAGGCTGCGGAAACATTTCCAAGTGCTTCTGATACGAGCGGCCAGCAGGCACCGCTCTAGCATCAGCAATTGCCCGAAGCGCTGGCATCTGCCGGGGAGGCGCTCCTCCGCGTCCCGTCCAGCTCCCTTTCACAGGGGCATGGGGTGGCTCTAGCTCAAGGCTCCCGTTTGGCCTGAAAAGCCCAGGCATAGCCCGAGGGGGCTGTGAGCTGGGCAGTGAGTGTATTTACTTGCTTCCTGACACAGGGAAGAGGTTTCCACAAGGTTTGCGCTTGGTTACTGCAGGCGGTTCTTGGGCTTCTCCTGCGTTTCAGTACACCCTAGATGTAGCAATGAAGTGTTACCGGCAGGTAGTTGGTCAGGAGGGAGGTAATTTTAACAGATTATTATTTAATGCTCTGCACTTGAAGGTTTCTGGAGGAGCTTCCTGAGTGGACTTTCGAAGAACTGGGCAAACAGATTTCCTAAGGAAAGGCTTTTGCTTACCGAATTGGATTTTAGCCCTCCGAATCCCCGGTGACTTGCAGCCAGGCACCCTTGTGCAAGCAGAGTTTGTGTACCCCTCAGCCACATCCAGACCCGACCTGTCCTAGTGCGTTTCCTTCAATACAGCTGCAGCTCCCCCCTCCTTGCCCCCCCACCCCTCCCTCCACCCTCTGCTCATACAGGTTTCGATCCAAGGCTACTACAGCAGTACAAAGCCTGCTTAGTGCAGACTAGCTGTTATTAAATCTCCCAGATGCAGAAGTAGTTTAAACAGGTACAGCTGGAACTGGCTGAAATTTTTTTTTACTGCCTTCTGGGCTTAGACCAGAGCGGATGTCCTGCTGCCTTCCTGGAACAGGTAGGGGAGGGAGCTGTAGGAAGAGGGCAGAGAAAGACTGCAGAAGGGACAGCTTTGTCAGCTGGAAATGGACCGAGTGACCTTTCTGCTCTCTGGACTGAAGTGGGACAATTTCCTCTGTGTGCTGACATTTGCTCCAGCCCTGTCCTTCGGCGGCTTTCTTCACCTCCGCTTCACTTTGTAATTGCCTTTTGCATTGTTGGTTTACCCCACCCGTCCCAGTGCTCCTTCCCTTCAGCACCTCCTCTCCAGGGATTCTACTGCATGAACCTGGCCAACACAGAAGGCATAGAAAGGACAGCCATTGCTCTGCTTTTGTTGCCTGGTCCTTCCCTTTCCTGTAGGTTGGGTCTGTCCTGTTTGAGATCTCATGCCATTTACAGCTTCTGTTTGAGCAGAAGAAAAAGATACGAGGATCCTTTTCTTTTTTCCTTTTCTTCTTCCCATGCAGATCTCCTGGGGTACCCAGAGTTTGCCCTCTGTGGATTCTCACACCCTGGCTGGAGCTGTGGGAGAGTCAACTCTTAAACAGCACATCATTTCTTACTGGTATTTTGTGCGTCACTGTGTTACCGTGTTTATGCAGTTGTTGCTTGCAAACAGCACTTTGTGACTTCGACTTGATTTCCCCTCCCCTCTCCTCTGCCCTGTTCTTGCTCTCTTGTCTTTCATTTGTTCCTGCTTTTTTCGTGATTTAGGCTAGACAGACTGGAGACTTTTAGGCTCCCAAAGACCTGCATTTCTAATGTAAGAAAACAAGTGGAAAAACACTTAATCTTTTTCCCTTGGACTGAAATCCTAAGGCCCCTTAATCTACTACAAAGTCACGTAAAGGACATAAGCAGCATTTCTTTTCCTTTGATGGTCATCTTTAGGGAGGGGGTGGGTGTGTGTGGAGGAAAGACAATTCAGTTGATAAAACAAGAAACCAAGAGGGAGGATTCCTGATTTCTGTTCTCAGAAATCTTCTGCCACTTGTTGGCTGTCTCACTCAGAGCTTGTCACTTAAATTTTGTGTCGAAGTTTACCTAGCTGTTAAAGAATAGCTGTTGCTACATTTTCTCAGGCTCTCGCCTGCAGGGGGTGATTATGGAAAAGGTAACATTTCCCTTAACGGCTGAGCTGCAGTCGATTTAATTTGCAATTTATTACGAAATGGTAGGTATTGTTTTACCTTCCTTCATCCCCAGGCTCGGGGAATGGCACAGTGAGTTCCAGAGATAAATGGCCAGCCAAATAATTACAGGCCTGGCTCCTCGGGGTGGCCTGAGGATTAATGGCTTTTTGTACAGCACATGATGATCCTTAGCTGAAATGTGCTTTTAACTCCGGAGCGCTGTGGACTGGAGGTGATGGGTGCCCCCAGGCTCTGGCAGAGGTCAGCCCTGGGAAGATGTAAGATCTTTTGAAGCAGAGATGCAGGTCCAGGGCTGTGGCTGGCCAGGCACAAGGGGAGGTTTATGTTAGGCCTGGGAAACGCTCCTGTGCACGGTGGGAAGGTGGGAGGGAGAGCCTGTCCCTTCAGGGTCGTTGCTTTTAAACAGATGTGGCTGCATGGAAGAGAGACCGGAGGAACAATACGTCCAGTGAATTCTTCTCTAGCCATCTTTCTATCAACCACTAGTGTCCCAGCTGGTAAGAAGAAGTCAGTGCTCAGCTACCATGGATATAAGGAGAAAATAGCTTCAATTGCCTTCTGATGCCAGCCAGAACCTCCTTGCTCTTTTCCTCTAAAAGGGTAAAAAATACCTCAATATTAAAAGGTAAATGGGTGACCTCTATAGGTTGCATTAGGCCAGAGCACTGCATTTCAAGTATTTTGGAGCTAATATGCCACGAACGACCACAACTCGTCTAGGCTGAGACACTCACTGTCATTACCACAAGCGAGGACACTTTTCTGTCAGGTGCCTGCACAGTGTCGGAGTCCCAGCCTGGCTTTAACAGCCCTAGAAGGAAGTGCTGAGTGCATTGCTTTCCAATCTTGCCAGGGAGATTTTCAGAGGGAAGGCTGTGCTGTGGGAAGCAGCGTAAGATACGGATGGATCCAGCCAGCTTGCGCTTGTTTGAGTCCACAAGCAGCTGCCAAGGGCCAGGCACTCGGGGAAAGTTCTCCCTGTCCCGTGGGAGGAGCACATGCGTTTGGAAAGATCCTTGAGTGCAGCAGCCACGGGTGCTGCAGGAGGGGAGGGTTTCTCCCTGGGTCTCAGGGGTCCCTCGGGCTGGTGCAGGGAGCAGTCCAATGCTCCCAGCGCCGTCCTAAGCAGCAGCTGGTAGCGCTCTGTGACGAGGCTCTCTGGGCACCGAGGTACAGTGACTCTCAGGAGACATGTTGAGTATGTTGGCAGCTGCAGAGGCCACGGGGAAACAGGCCAGGTCAGGTTATGGCTGGGGAGTCTGCGCTGTACAGATGCAGCGAGTTCATCCCAAATCCTTTGCTCCTCACCCTGTACTGTGGGGGAAGGGAGAACAGCTTATCTCCTTCCCTCGGCAGCACAAGGTTTCAGGAGAACATTCAGCATCTCTAAGCTACAGAACACCCTCCTTTCTTCGTTGCCTTCCTGTAAGAGGCAGGCTTTAAACTTCTGTGTGTTCAGTGCTCAGCCCACCACACAGCAGCAGCAAGTCTGCGGCCCTTCGTCTGGTAGGGCTGCGTTCCTTGTGCTGAATGTCCCCTCCTTATTCACCCTCCCCCCCTTTGGGGTTTGGAGATGCCATTGATCCATGCCATAAGTTCCTATCTTGCTAAAGCAGTACTCTCTGCAGTATGTCCAACATCTTCCTGCTAAAAAGCCTTTTAAAATGGCTGCTGGTAGTCAGGAACCTCACCAGTGTCAGTATTGTCCATCTAGTTGGGGAGAATTTGCTGGGGAGCAGACCTGTCATCTGATCTTTGTTTTTTCTCTTTGAAGCTTTGACTCCCGTTTACGGGTAGTGCGGATAAAAGTGTCCATCCCCACCACCCCTGCCTCTGGAGAGCAGCTTGCTGAAGAGGAATGAAAGGGCCATGGGAATGCTAAGCATCATTTTATTATTATGACCTTTAAGAAGACAGTGGGAGGATGGAGGAGGAACACAAGGAAGACACTAAGACAAGACCACACAGACAGTGCTTATGAGGGGAGAGCAAACCCAAAGGGAGCTCGAGAGACGAACAGATGGGAGGGGAGGAAGAGAGATGGAAACAGAAGACTGAGCAAGACTGGCAAGGAATGGCAGAGCCACCTTCTTCCAGTTTATCCAGGGAGCAGCAGGAGCAGACCTGGGGCTCTCCGTCCATGAAAAATCCAGCCTTCTGCTCACCGTTGTCCCATTTTCCTGAAATCTCTGCTTTTGCTCCTCCAGGCAACCATTAATCTAATATTAAGCCCCTTAACCTCTCTAATTGTTCCCTTTCAGTGTCAGCTGGTTTCCTATTAACCTTTCAATCTCTCAGTAATGCAGTTACTTCTGACTCCAGCCAGCCCTGGCTCTAAAGCTTTACCTCCGGCGGTGAATTTTCCAAGCTTTCACTTTTTTTCTCTTTCTTTTCTGTAATGATTATTACTGCTGTTAAGGAGCCAGTTTGAACCAGCCTCTAAGTGCACAGGGCTGAACCAGTTGGAGTCTATAAATAGCCCTTTGCTAACCTTGCGCCTTATTTCATTAACTTGATTGGCTTCTCTCTCTCCACTTCATTGCATCTCTGTCTCTCTCTACCCTCTCCATTATTGATGCTGGTTCTTTTGTTGCTATCTGAGACACCTGCTTGTTGCTAGCAGGGCTGATCAGCCCTAGGTTTTTCTCTCCCAAACAAAACAGCATTGTTGCTGCGGGAGCATCTCTAGTGTTTCGTAACAGAGGGAAAGCAGAGGGTGAGGCAGGCCTGACACAGCAAGTCGTAAGATGTCCACACTGTGCAACAGGAAGTTGCATAGCTGAGCACCAGTCACAGGGACAGAGTTTGCCACCTTTAGGCTGTGTTTCTCCCGTGACGCTCAGTGCAGCTATACGCAAGTGCAGTCTCCTGTGCAAATCCCGTTGTGCAATACTGAAGCCAAGGTGTCTGCCTAAGGACAAATGGCACCGCAGTTCAAATCGAGAGTGCTGGCCTAAAGCAGACGTGCAGATCCCAGAACACAACGTGAACTCTCTGCTGCATCTAAGACAGGTCCTCTGGCAACTTCGACATCATTAATCAATATACTACTGCTGCTTGACCCTGTAACCTGGCATAGACTGCTTCACCGGCCACCGTCAAGTCGCAGCTCAACAGCGTACATTTGGAAAATGCCATGAATGTTTGCAGTGAGCTGGAGCAGTTGGATGAAGTGAAATCTCTGGAGTCAGTGTAGATGACAGCTCAGCGTTATAAGGCTGGGTCTGAGTTGCACTCGCAAACCGCCTGCGTGCAGCGGTGCAGTGTGGCAAAGCATGTGCTGGTGCTTCGCAAGTACTAAGGGTGTTACTGCAGTACCGTAACAGGTTCTGTTTGATGGACCCAGCAACAGCAATGGCTTCTACAGGTAGGAAGCACTATCTCATCACAGAAGAGCGGGGTCAGGGATCCAGTCATGCCTCTGTTTTGCTGTGTGCCGAGGGGCAAATTCTTTCCCCATGGAGCCTCAATTTTCCCCAAAGAAAGAAGAGAGAGACTCAGAGGGAGCTTTTCCAGTCTGTGCCTAGGCTGACGTTTACAGTCTTTTGCTTCAGCTTGGAAGAAGGATTTGCGTGTCTAAAAGCTCCTCTGTTTTTTCTAGCTGTATCATTTGTCTAACACCAGCTGTTACCTTTCCCTGAGAGTCCTGCCTCAAAGTCAACAGCGACTTACCAAAATAATAGGAGCTATTCTCTCCCGCTCTCTGTGCAGCTCTCTGTGTCCCTACTTGCCCACTTACTGCTATTCCGTGTTGTTGGAGGGCAGATTCTGGCAGCAACGAGCCTTTGTCTTATTTTCTGGCAAACGAACTGGGTCTGCAATAGGGCAGGAAAGACAAACAGCGAAGAAATGAGAGCTGGTAAAACTGTGGTTAAAAGAGAAGGTTAACTTCTGGGGACTTCTTTTTTAACCACCAAGTTTAAACAGGGAGAAAGGTTTGTAGAAGCCCTGCGTGTGTAGAAAGCCATCCCCTGCCAGGGCAGCTGGCAGCTGGCACTTGCACCTGTTTAATAATACGGGTTCTCCAGGACGGCTGCACGCTCGCTTTCCGTCGCTCGCAGCCTCCTTGCCTTCACGTTTATCCTTTTAAACCCTTGGGCCTTGCCTTCGCTCCCGTGCCGTTGGGGCGCCCAGGACCCACCGGGAGGAAGGATGCTCGCCGGGTGCTGCAGCGGGTGATCACTGGGGCAGTGCCTCCCTCCCGCCTGCCCCTCAGCCCTCCCAGCTACCGTTTTGGCTGCCGTCACTTATGGGGGGAGCTCAGGAAACTCTTCACCTCATGGCTCTGGGTGTCTAATGGCTTAAAAAAGGGCCAGGTTCAAGCCCGGGACATTGCCCCTCGTTTGTGGGAGAAAGGGGGACCCAGCGGCCTCTCAGGTCCCTGCTGAACTGTGGGGCAGCAGAGGATGATCGGGTGCTGCTTCCCTGCCTGCCCTTCACGGAGGGTCCCACGCTGCCTACGGGAAAGTCAAAGCCCAAGGAGAGCCCGCCTGACCTGCTGCTGAGCGTGCCGCCCTTCTGCAGCAGATGCTGTGCTGTCCCTAGCTGCCGGGAGCGGGGAGCAGGGCTGACCGGTGCTGGCGAGGCCGGCGGGACGGTGTCACGTAGCTGCGGAGTGACCCGGACTGCCGTGACGTCCCCGTGTCTTGCCTGCTGAAAACGCTGCCTTGCAGTGCGGGTGATCCGGAGTCCTGGGTCAGTGGTTCAGGGGGGAAGCCGATGGGAGATGTAACGCAAAGCAAAGCTCCCCCTGCTCTTTTCATTTGCATTACGACAGGTGAATGGTATCAGACCCTCCCTTAGCTACACCCCAGGTGCCCATTTTTCCTGGCTTCTCTGGTCCATCCCATCTACTCCCCTTCCCTGGGAAGCTTCCTAAATATTCACCCCAGTGATCAATCATATGACCCCACTGTGGCAATGTGATACGGCTTTAGCTGTGCTAATCAGCTTAGCTTGGGCCCCTGACCCCTGTCATCTTATTTGAGGAAAAAACTTTACACGGTGCCTGGCGAGGGCTGTTCCGTCCAGAGGGTTTAAATCAAAAATGAAAAATAGCAACACAGGCTTTTGCTTTTTTATTTTGTAGCCAGAATTCAGTTTACCATTACAGCTTCTGATTTGTCATTCCTCCAGGAGGATTTGAGCTTTGAATAATACACAAAGGTTTCAACTGCGTGGTAAAACTTTTGACTCTTTTGACTGCTAACAAAAAAATACCCCAAATAGTAAATGTTGAGGGCTTTGGCTGAAGCATTTAAGAGATGCTTAGTCATCCAAATGGACTTGGACACAGAATCACTTCCCTCCTTTCTCCTCCCAACTTTAAATGATGCGTCCTGTCAAGCAAAATGGGCTCTAGAGAGAAGGATAATGTTTGGTGCGGGGGACTGGAAACATTTACCTTGAACTTCAGGGGGGTTTGTGAGGGAGACACCAGAGGAGAGATGGGCCTAAAGATAAACATATTCTTGGAGTGTTTTTTTCTCCACGGAGAGACATTTCTACTCTGAAGCACCAGCAAAAGTCAGAGGTGAATGAGCAGCCAAGACCCAGCTCATCAGCCGGTGATGCGGGTGGGAGAAGTATGCGGATAGCTAAGTCTTCTTCCAAGGCTCCAGCAGTGCAGTGCAAGCCCTACAGGCATTATAAGAAAATAGGAACTACTTCAGGTCTGGAGGAGCTTGTTTTATGTTAGAGATGAGTACTAACAACCTTCTCTCCACTGCATAATCTCTGAAGTGAACAGACTGGCTTTGTGAGGGAGGGACAGATGAGGGCAAGTTAACTATACTGGGGTAAAAGAATAACTGGAAATAAGTTATTGTGTAAGAGGAGGGTCTGGAAGTAACTGAGCACCTTCCAAAGCCTGAGAACTACTCTCACTACTGACAGCTTCTGTCATCTGCCCTGCACATGAACATCCAGTGTGCTGCCAGGCCAGGAAACATCTCCAGACCTGCCGGAGGGTTTGCCCAGCCCAGCCCAGCCCAACCCAGCTGCTGCAGCAGCCCCTGCTCCCAGGCTTCCGAAGCACCATCCGGATGCAACAGGAGGATTTTCAAACTCCCTGTTTGCCATATCTCCAGCCCTTCCCCCTCTCTGTGAAGCGCGTCCTTGAGTGAGTTAATCATCCTGCTTTCTCAGCAGGTGAAAAGATCCTTCTTTTCAGCATCCCAGGGGACACATGGCAACTACCCAGATGTAGTAGAAGACTTTGAACATCCTCAAGGTTTCGAACTGTATCGTCCTCTTGACACCCATGACTTGAATATAGTCTGGAACTGATTAACTCGGCTGCTTCGATCTCTGGAAGGGAATGTTCTTCCTGCAGTTAAATATTTACACATCATTGCACATGGACCAGGCATTACAGAGGCTAGGGCTGCATTTGCATTTTCTCCCCATGAATTGAAAGAGAAAGGAGCATCCTCCAGTATTTCAGCGCTGCCATTTCCATCCTTCATGGTAGTCCAGTCATGCCCAGTTCAACCTAGCTATGCTGCTAGCTTCAGCAGCATTCCTAACCACTGTGGCCATGAGATTTGTAGCTCACGCCGTGGGGAGCCCACATTGCACACCCAACAAATACCTCGGTTCCAAAGTGCATCCTCAGAGGACAGCACGAATCATTTTTCTGAAAATCACGTGTCTCTAGCACTTACAAACGCCTTTGCATGACATTACTTCGGAAGCGGTGGAGCTCCCACCTCCCCAGCCTTCCACCGGCAGAAGGACTTTTATGGTAAAAGTAATTTCTATCTTAAGCAGCACCACAGTGAAGCGGTTAAAATGGAAAAATCTGAAGCGTCAGTATGGGCTTTTAGAAACACTGGGTTATCCCCATCTTCCCTCCAGCTCCTACCTGCTGTAAATGCTGGTGTGTGTGCCTATGACCTGCTGATATAGCCAACAGGTACCTATCACCTGCCGTCCCACGCTGCCCAGCATCAGACTGGGAGTCAGGAATTCACACTGCATTCAGAGGAAGAAGAACAGACCACGTTCCCACGGCTGCTCTGGGGCATTGACTCCTTCCCTGCGAGCAGAGAGAAAACTGAAGAGCACATGGAGAAAGTAACTGAGCTTACAGAGCACCCCTGACAGCACCATCCACGGGCACTGTCCTCCTGGCTGCTCTCTCCTGACCGTGGCAGGGCAGAGAGAGCCACTTTCCAGCCCCGGGACCGGGTCTGGCCCCCAGGACACCCGCAGCTACTGGGTCTGTGGCAGGGAGAGAAGAGAGGCCGGGAGGTGTTCTGGCTCCACGCAGGGCTGAGCAAATGCAGCAGCTTTTGCCTGGGAGTAGGTGCAGTCCCTGGCCACTGTGGTGACGTCCCGGCCACTCTTCCTGGAAGAGGGAGTCTCCTGTTTCCTCTGGCTCATGCAGGGACTCCTTTTTTTTTTCCCCCATCTCCATGGCACCCAGCTGTTAGCTTACCTTTTCAGGCACCAACGACAGCAATGAAAAAATAATACCACTGTACTCAGTTAATCCATAGGAAAATCCCACACTGGCACACAAAAGGAGGAGATGGCGCTTACGCATTTTCCCCCAAGGGCCTTGGGCAATGGAAATTTTCTCAAGCTCCATTCATTAATGAAATAGATGAGCAGTTATGTAAGGTCACGTGAGGGAAGTGGTTGGGCTTTGGTCAATGAAAGAGTTAGTCACACATCATCGAGCTTGATGGGACTGGGAGGAAACGTGGACCCACCCTTTGCTTGTTCAAGGACTGAAGAGGGAGAATTTTAGCCATAAATCCTCATTACCCCCTGAGTTTGGGAACCACCTTTACAGACCAGGCATTGCAGAAGGCATGTGGTGGTGCTAAGCAAAAGCAGGGGGTTGAAATCCCCCCCCACCTTCCCCTTCCCAGATCACTCTCCCCTCCTCTGAATGACTTAAGAAACCACCGGATGATTTCGGGGTGCAATTGTGCCGTTGTGCATCCTTCCAGCCAGCCTGTTCTGGAAGCACTCAGGGGGTAAGTAAAAGAATGGAGTACGATTCAGCGGTCACAGGGCAGATAAAATCTGCATTAGGGCTCTCAGGAGCCACTAGGACATTACTAGGACATTTAGTTGGGGGAGGATTTTTAAGAACCTCTTCTGAAACCTGCCTGTTCCCAAAGTTTGTTCCCAGTTTGGAACTGTTGTCTCTCTAACTTCGAATCAAAGATGACACCCATCGTATAGAATTACCCTTGGACTGACTGCAGGAGGCAGAGAAGCTAGGGCACTGATTGGGATCCACACTTCAGTACCCAGTTAGATGTGGTCTGGAGTTCTCCCACTTCCCGCTGGCTCTTGTCCTCTCTCCTGGGAGCCCAGCCAGAAGCCCTCCAGTCCTCTGAGTCTGGGCCACCTTGGCCCTCGGCTCTTCTTACCTTCTGCTGTGGGTCTTGCACGTTTGACTTTTAGACAATGGTGTCTTGCAGAAGACAATCAAACCAGCTTTGTTTTCTCTCATTTGCTGTAATCCCTGGATGCTGGATAACCAGCTTCAATCTGCTTGTGTGCTTTCACCTTGCAGGCAGTCTCCTGAAGGTCATTTCGGACCATTGGGCTAGCAGCCCAGCAAAGCTCGGCTGGCAGCCTCCACGAGACGTGGAGCAGCAGTCACCTGGTACAAGCTATCAGCAGGACCCGTGGCCTGATGAGCGCGGAGGGCGGAGGAGGCGTGGAGAGGGAACTCGTGTGGGGCAGGTAGGGAGGATGTGGGTGTCAGGGGGCTTCCAAAGCATTGCTGGATGCCTGAAAACTGGGAATAAGTGGGAACTGTGTAAACTGAAGTCCCTCCCATGTTCACTAGTCCGTTCCAAACATGAAACCCTGGAAACCTGCTGCAAGGAGGTGCTCACCCTGGGAGCGCTGACCAGGGCATCCTGCCTCGCCCAGGAAGGGCTGCATTGCAGGGTGCAGATTCAGCCCTCGGTACAAGCCCAGCTGTCTCCCCAAGCAGACGGTTTCCAGGAGGAGCCACATTCCTGACCATGCGGAGCTGAAAGGACTGCGTATGGCCTATGCCTTAAAACAGACGGAGCTACAGGAACGGAGTCCAGGTCCCAGGCAGCGTGGACTTGCTGGCGTCTCAGGTGTTTGTTCGCAAAGGCAAGTGCTGCTAAAACTACAGGTGCCTCAGCCTTGGCTGCAAGTGTCACTGGAAGCCCTAGGGTCATCTTCACTCAAGTAAAGGATTCTGGTTGAGGTTTTTTTTCCCCCCAGCCAAATTTCTTTCTGTTTTATTGTTTTCTGGTTCTCTAAAAGACGAGCTGAGCGGGAAATAGACTTCCCCTCTCCCAAAGGTTTGAGATATTGAGGAAAATCATATATTTTAAATTGGGAAAAAAGGTTAAAACTCTAACTTTTTGAAGAATTTATATTTTGCTAGGAAAAAAGAGGTCTTCTTGAAATATTTTATTTCAGTAACCTTAAAATGTTTTCTTCTGGTTTTTAACAACTAAGTGTTTTAAATCTGTGGTGATTTTTTTTTTTTTTTGCTTTAAAAATACCTAAATGTTATGACACTTAGAAAAGTGATCCCCTCAGCAACATTTCAAGCTGAGAAGTTCCCTGAAAGCAGCTCTTCCCTGGAAATGGTTTTGTTGCGAGGAACCAACATTAAAATTTGAGAAAGGTTTGGCGACAGGTTTCCCGCGGATTTTCCTGAAATCTGTATCTTTGAGCTGTAAAGGTGCCTCTGGTGGTTTGGGAACCAAGCAGTGACGGTGGCAAGACAGAGCTTCTTGATGGCAGCCGGAGAACTCAATGAGATTAAATTCTCTTGGCTTCCTTTCTTACTCTTGCTACATAGTTTGGCTTTGCTCTTTGAAATAGTTGTTATACATCCCCCCACCCCCCAAAGTAATGCACCGGCATTTGCACCAGTTATTTCTGTAAAATACTCCTAGTGTGCAGAGTCTGCAGAGTCCAAAGAGGGGTCGGGACAGGGCACTGCAGGTAGGAAGAGCCAAGCACTGGCAGGTCAGGGCACAACATCAGTGAGAAGAAGAAGGAGAAATCAGCTTTTCCTTACTGCCCACCTCATGCTTAGCTCTCCAGCCGGCACGGCCTGACTGCCTTGCAGCATCTGCTGGAACGTGTGGCACCAGGCGACTGCGTGAGTTAATTATTAAACACGATGGAGTCACTATTCCCTGTGCCACCACAGTTCCTCACATAAATCTGCCACATGGTGGAAAAACGATCCTGTGCAATGAGAACAAAGAAACCTTTTCAGGATGAGCAGACTTTCCTTTGCTGGAGAGCTGCTCCCACTTCACCTCCCTGGGGCTAGAAGGGAGATGTACTTGGTCTCCATAAAGGTGAGGTTTGGGAAAGGCAGATGAAAGTGATACGGAGACTCGCAGCACTGATTTCCATGAATAATCTCCCCAGATGTTAGCCTGGGTCCAGAGCCATTTCCTTATCAGCGAATACATTTCTACTAGCAACACTTCAGAGTCCATAAGGAAATATTTTAAAGTTACCTTTGGCATTTCAAGGCTAGCACAATTTCTACCGAGCTTCCCTGGACCTCTACATAAAACGTTAACTCCTGGAAGAGGTGCAGAGGCCCCAGCCAGTACAAATGAGGAGACAGACTCTGGGACAGAGACGGTGAGATAGCATCCAGTACTTTAAAATCCGCCTGTGACTAGCTTCACCTGACAGACACACAGGAAAAACCAAAGGCTTACAGGCGAGCTCCACAGATGCCAGCCACCCAGGAAGGGCTCCCTTTGCCAAAATAGCTGGTCGCCTTAGCTCTGGGAGGGGACAGCAGACAGCCAGTCTGGTTTCGCTGCGGCGAAGCCTCTCTGAAGCTCCTTCTTTCCCACAGAGGTTCTCTCCTCTGCTGGTAGGGCTGGGAGGGCTGGGAAGGGCATGTGCTGGGGCAGGAAGGGTGCATGTGCTGAGACCCCTGCAGAGCTCCAGCATGCCTCTGGGCTGCAGGAGGACCCTGGCTGAGGGGTAGGCAGCTGAGATGCTGGCAGTGGGGCGAGTCAGGTCAAGGGACCCAGGCGTTGCTTTGATGTTTGGCTCGTGTCCATAATGTGGCATTTAGGTGCTTAAACTACTGTGGGGAGACAAATACCTGAGCCTTTCACCCTCCAACAGAGCAGCCCCATGGAGGCAGAGCGCTGCAGCGTGGCTGGGAGGAAACAGATGGGCAACATCATCTATTTCCCCAGGGATTTAGTTCCTGAGGACATGTGCTCCAAGCTCTTTAGCAGGCAGCCTCTGTACATGACACAGGCGTTATGCTCTCCCTGTCTTCGTTGGCTGGTGCCAAGCTGAGTTGGTCCTTTGCTGCTCTTCTTGAAAAGGGCAGATGTCTTGTGGAAGGAGTCCTTCCCCTTTGCACATACTGTGATAGCAGGGAAACAGGAACACAGAGGTCCTGTGGCCTAGGCAAAGCCAAAAAGCAAGGTGACTGGCAAGGCTGGCCGTGGGAGCCAGGACTCCTGGCTCCTGGGAGCCAGCTGCTGGCTTACATTGCTTCCCTGAGTGTTGTTTAAAGGAACAACAGCGAGCACATGCTCGCTCCTGCTGGGCTCAGTCAGATGTGTTTGTGGTGGCTCTTGCTTTACTTCAGGAGCTTACCTTGGCTCTTTCCCTATCACTGCACTGGCACCCTGTTAAAGGACAGCAGCAACCCTGGTCATCCCCTGGATGCAGAAGGAGAGTCTGGAGTAGACAGAGGAGTCAAGAAATGTGCACGCTGCGTGGCTGGCTACAGGCTGGCTGGCTGTTCTTGCAGGCTTGCTAATGCCCAGCCGTGGCTGAATGTGAGGCACGCAGTGAGGTCCCGTCCCACTCCCTGCATGTATTGCACACCTCTGCAGCGCTGCGCCGTGGCCACGAGCTGCACGTGGGTGCCCAGCCTGCGCTGTAGCCTCTTGGCTCTGATGTTGGGCATCATCACCGCTGCACTCCTGGGTATCGCTGCCTGCCCAATGCAGCCCCTTTGATGAGGCACCTGCTTCACTGACGGCTCATGCCACCAGAGCCACCTGGCCATACATCCTTGGGGACGCAGGTGCTGTGTGAGAGGACTGCAGTAACCTGCAAAGAATGTTCAGCGGGCTGCTAAAGGAAAGGAAAGCTGGTGGGAGAAGGGGTTGACACCTGGCTCTCCAGGGCTGTGTTGTCCATTTTATCACCGACTCTCCTTCACTCTGCTCCCCCATCCCCTTCTCCAGACAGCACCACGGGGCAATGGTATGAAGGGGCCCACATCTGCAAACTGGGGAGAGCCTGGAGGAAAATAAAAGGTACGGCTGAAAGGCTGACCTGCTTCAGGGTCATTGTACTGTTTTGTTCCTCACTGAAGCAAGCACGAACACCTCCCCACAGGGAGCGGGACAAAGCCCATCCCCTTGCCTGTGATCTGAGTTGGCTGGATGCGAAACAGCTCCAGTACAGAGGAGACAGAGGTGCACAAGACCCATGGCTCAGTTGTTGTACCCTGCCTCTTGGTGCCTGTAGTCAGCATGCTTTGCACTTCTGTATGTTTACTGCTGGCATGAGCCATAAGGGAGCTTTCCTCTCTTTCTCCTCTCTGTCTCTCTCTGAGCAGCTCAGAGGCAGCGTGTGACCAACGGGCTCTCGGCAGGAGCTAACTGCAAAATGTGTTAAATGAATGTTGGTCATCTATTTCCAAAATCGGCTGATCCAGAAAGCTGCAAGTACGCACGGCTAGGTCCCCTCTGGTGCCTTCCCCATCGGGGTTTCTTGAGAGTTCAGCTGCTTGAGGATACAGGGGCAGGCTGGTCACTCTTAGGTCATTCTGGACTGGTTCACAGTGACACCCTGAGCAGCGCATCTCCCCCCTCCTCCTGCCTCCCCGCTTGGCAGAGTCTCAGTCTAACCCTTGCAGAGGAACAGACACCCCTCTGTAACTGGACAACCTGTCTTGCCTGCCTAGGACCAGGACCTTGCAACTCAGTGCTTTGTGGACTCTCAGCATCTCTGCTACTTCATGGCCAATAGCCATGCAAGTGGTTTCCCAGGACAGCTCTACATAAAATATTTACCATCCCAGCAGGAGCAGGGTGTCTCCAGTACGTGTCGTATCACTTAGGCTCAGCTTAGCCCTAAGTCACTGTTTACAGATGGATTTTGTTTCCCTAGAAATGCAAGTGAATCTGGTTCATGGATAGAGTCAAGTTACAAAGAAAGTACACAAATGTCATGCAGAATTAGGATTACTCCCAGCAGAAAGAAGTCCCTTCAGGTGCTAAGGATCTTGGCTAACCTGTGAGGCTGACTGGTCTGTGCCCTAAATCAGGACTAAAATGCTGAGAGAGGTCCTAGAGCTTCATCTTTCTTGCCACTGGCGTTAAAGGTGACTGAGGAGATACCGGGGCTCTGGATGCTGGCTCTGGGCAGCCAGCACCTTCTTTCTCCTAAAGGGGAATGGAAAAGCCTTCTTCACTTGCCCCTTGCAAACCTTAGCTTCCTTAGCTGTTGTGATGGGAAAACACATGGAATTAAGTCATTTTGTCTTCCCTCCTTCCCAAAGAGCCTTTATTTGTTGTTTCTACTTTACCTCTTGACTGAATGTTATTCCTGAATTCTGGTGTTAAAGTGTTTTCCCATGCCTGCAGCCTCCCTGTAACCATGCAACCTACAGATTAGGAGATACGTATCACAGGAGGGGATCTGGCACAGCGTGCATCTTTCTTCCTCTGCTTGGAAAGAGCAAGGACAAATATTTGAGATGAAAGCGAATGTCTTCACTTTGTTAGGAGCAGGGCACTGATAATAACTCCGCCTCACATGCTTGGCTAGCCTTGTGCCATGCCCTGGGAGGCTGCCAAACTTGCGTTCAGCTGATCCCTTGCTATCTGTGAGGGAAGGCAGAGCCAATGCCCACTCAACGGGACTTTGTCCTCCTGATGGCAGGCAGCTTATGAAACGTCAGCCTTTGCGTGTGCTGGCATGGCAGAAAGGCTCTGACCCTCACAATAGCAGCGTTCTCTGTGGACTCAGCTGGGAAAGGCTAGCACAAAGTTAAACCTGAGCCGAGGCGGGCTTAGAGCACTTTGCAGCAAGATCTCATCAGTTATTGGCAGTACCCGAGGCAATGACTGCGGGTTGGATGGGCTTTCCTCACCATGAGTGTATGAACGATGGTGTGTGCATGCACATATATATGTCTATACTTGCATGCGTTTTTCCGTACATGTAGACTAAAAGCCACAGACTTTAAAAGCTCTTAATAGTCATCCACCATGTCTCATATATTCTGTATATGGGGTCAGGGCAGGGGGTGAGGCCGGTCCTGTCTTATGGAGGACCATACTATCCAGACACCATACCTTGGGCTGCTGCTATCATAGCGCTCTGCGTGTTGCTGCCACAGCCCCTGCTTGCATGGAGCACATCTTTGCCAAAGCTATTAAGTCTTTCCTGTCCAGAGACGCTTTCAAACTGTGAGAAAATGCTGTTCTGGCTTCTGTAGTCCTTTCAAAGGGCAGGTTTTGCTGTTGCGTTGATGCCTTCGTGTCTGGATCTGCTGCTGGCAGGAGCAGGTGCACCTTCTGAGCAGACATTGGTCCTATGGCTGTTGATAAGTAAGGGTTAATGAGGAGGTGGGGCTCTAAAGAGTGTAGTCTCCTTCCTGACGACGTCTAGGCTGGGAGTCTTACCTCTAAGCTTACTTTGCACCTGCCGGTTGCAGAGGGAGCTCTGCCTGCAACCTGACTGAGAGAGCAGGACAAGGTGCTTGAGGGAGCTCTCTCTGGCTAGGAGGGAGGTAACTCACCAGCGTGGCTGTGGTTTCCAAAGCAATCTGCCCTTTTTTTTTTGGAAATCAAACTAGCTGACACAGGCAAGGGGAAATGTTTGTTCAGTTTGAGACCAGAGGCTCTTGTTTTGAAAGCTCAGTTTTATCCTCAATCCTAACTTCTCTCCATCCAGCATTAACCACTAGTCTGGGAAGAGAGGATTTGAACTGTCTCCAGAGCTATACAAGCAGATTTGGTGGCTCCCAGTAGTACTCTGTAAATAAGTCCCAGCAGGCAACTGTGTAAGTAAACAGCTTTTTGCGAGCACCAGTGCCTTTCTCCACAGGTTATGTGGTCTGGCAGAGGGTGCAATGGAAGGGCTCTGCTAGCTTTTGCAGGGACAGCCTCAGCATCACCCAAACGCAGCAGGGACAAGCTGCAACTACCAACTGACAGTTTCACCACTTGCTTTGCTGCAGCTCAGCGAGAGCAGGATTTGTAACAGGGAGCCAGGAAACCAGCTGTGTTGCAGAAACAGCTGTGCCATGACATCATCTTTGTCCCTCGGTGTGTATGTGTTTCAACATAGGCTTTAATTACAAAAGCGTGAACTCACTTTACCTACAGGGCCAGGTTTCCTACGAAGCAGTTTGTGCCTGCTGGAGGAAAGGCATGGTTTTATGACAGATGAGTGAGGGACAAATTCTTTTAATGCTTCATGGTAGACTTCTAGAGCAGGGCATTCTGGTGCAACGGAGAGTAATATATGCCCTGAGACCTTGTCAATATTTTCTTGACTAATTCTCTTAGAAAAATGACCTTTATTGGACTATGTGCATAGAATATTTCAGAAATTCTTTGTGCGCACATGTGTGTGGTTGAAAGTTTATAGAAAATGAATGCATTTGCCTTTTGAAGTGTTCATTTCCATTAAAAGGCTATTTTTCTCTGAAAAACCTGTTGTGTTTTTTGTTTTTTTCTTTTTTCCCAGCCGGACAATATCGCCTAGCCCTCGGCGACCTGATGCTATCAGGCAAGACTCAAATTATTGAACCGCCAAGGATATAAATACATGCTGCTAAATGGTTTAGCTCAATGCCCTTTGCCCTTCCTGGGGATGGAGCTCATCTTCCATCAATATGATTAGCAGAGGAGATTGTGTATTGATTAATTGTCCAGACTCATTTCTCATTAGCTGGCGGTAGCTTGTGATGCATGACCTCTTCCACCGAAGTCAAAGAAGCACATTTTACTTCCTGGTGGTTGGGTGCCCAAATCCCTCAAGCTCTCGAGGGCCCATGCTAACAGATTTGACAGCAGTCTCAGTGAGGGTAAACAACCGCCCAGCCTCCTCCAGGATGCCTCTGGGGCAGAGCTGAAGCTGCCTGGCAGGTGGGGGGGAAAATGCCTTGCTACTCCCTTGTCTCTTTGGAGGAAAGCAACCCTAATGCACAGACCTTTGTGAAAAAAGAAGCACAAAATACAGCCCGGAGTGCATTGGCCGGTGCATTGCTGAACCGGCTGCTTAATCACCCCGCCTGGGCATTGTCCGTAAATCAGTGCTTTCCTGCCGGGGCTGGAGCGCAGTCAGCTGGGCGTTGCTGCCTTCCCGGGGAGGAACTCGAAGTCCCATGGGCAGGGAGTGCTGGCGCAGCTGGATGGGGCCATAGCGTTTCCAGCATAACGTGTCCCCAGGCCTCCAGACCTGGCACCTTGTGCTGCCTATTGTGTTAGCAGCTGGGGTTTCGGCATGAGCGTTAACCTGTTCTTGATCTTCACAATAACACCCGGGCACTGCTGCCACACTTGGATGGATAATGCTTTTTCCCAGCAGGGCCTGGCCCTGGGACAAGTGGGATAAGGAGGTGGCATTCACGAGCTCTATTCCTGTAACTGCCACGCGGCGTGACCTTGAGCAAGGCTGATGGGAGGCGAGGGGAGATGGTCCTGTGGCGCTGCCGCCGTCCTTCGCTGTGCCGTAGCAGTCTGCTGCTCAGCCCAGCAAGCAGGAGCACCATGTCACTTGCCCCGGACGATGCAGCCTTGTCTGGGGTGGAAACTCAACGGAGGAAACACACGTGCTCCACCTGAGCAATGCTACCCAGCATTGCTGTGCTGAACAGTGTGGTGCCCAGGCGGAAGAGGCAGGGGAGCTGTGGGAAGGACTGTGGTTCAGGCGTTAGCAGAGGGGAGTCGGAGGTATGACACTTGGACTAAGGTGCTGAAGATGTATCCATCATTTCTGCCTCCACCTGAGTTAATTGTCTACGACCAGGGAGTCTAGGCAACATGGTCAGGGGGAGATACCTACAACAGAGACATATAATCTGAGCCCCCCACCCCACTGGCAGCTCTTTCCATCACCATGATGTATGATGCCTGTAGTAGCAGCTCCCTACCTCCTGGGGAATTGAGATTCCCAACTCAAACTTGTAATGAGAATTGCTGTCTCGAGGTAAAGGCAGTTGCATGTTCTGGCCTTGTACTGCTTCAGCTCACTCTTGCTGCTTTAGGTCAGCGTGCCACTTCAGAGCTGGGATCTGGGTAAGGCTAATTTAGGATTACAGCTTCTGTGCTGATGAAATCTCACAGGCCTTTTTGGGAGTTCAGGTTTTCAGTATAGAGAGGGATGCACTCAGGTCATCCCTGCAGCACCGTCTGAGCAAACATCAGAGCAGAGCTTATCAGTCATGTTAGCAAGTTCCTTCCTGCTACTGCATCATTTGAAGTTCAAGAAAAAGCGTGCAGACTGGGAATGCAGAGAAAAAGCAACAAGAAGAAAGGAAAAACTAAACCCAGCAGAGGATGAAAAGAGGAGATGGGGATGGCTCGAGGTTAAAGGCCAAGGAAGCATGAGTCCAGGAACCTGCAAAGGAGGAGAGGCTTCAGGAGGAGCTGCAAAGGGCAAGGGGAAGGGACAAAATGAAGCTGGAGACTCCCAGGAGCACCAGGAAAGACAGGTCTGTGTGAGTGGGGATGCTTTAAGACAAATCATCGCCCTGTTACAAAGGGGATCTGGAATCTGAAAGGAGCCTGACGGGAAGAGAGAATAATCCAGTGATTCCCTTCATGTTGAGACAAATGAAGGAGCCAGATTCCCACTGAAATGGAAGATGGATGACTGCAGATACTGCTCAAGGCATTTTACATACCTCAGTGAATCATCTCCTAAGAGAAGAAGGCCAAATCCATGGCCCAGACATTACAGATGCCTTGGGAACTGCTGGCAGCAGAGTGTTGGCTCTTTGAAGGCACCCGCAGAAAAAGGGCTCTCTTTGGCAGCTTGGGTGTGCATGTGGAGGAACACAGTCTGCTAGGAGCGGGATGGCCGAGACAGGATTTAGACTAAGACATGGGGCGGAGGACTTGGGATGTGTGGGCTTTTCAGCTGGGACTTGTGTGGTTTCCATGCCTGCTTTTGATGTGTAGTTGAAGGAAGGGCATAGATATTAAGATACAGCGGTGACTAAAGGAACATATGAGAGCAGGAGTGTAATACTAGTTTGAGCAGGAAACTGATACTCTATCCAAGATTGTATAGCCAGTACATATGGGAAACTGGGAGAAACAATGGAAGTGCCTGGACACTAAGACAAGGAGCTCAGGAGCAATGTATAGGTGAAGTCACAGCTGTGTATGCCAGGGCTTTTGGAAGCAGGATGGGCAGCTGGCACGGCTGGACCACTGACGCTGAAGGATTTGTGCTGCTCAGAAAAGCAAAGCAAAGTGGGGTGTGTGGTAGTATTGTCTGTTCACGGTATTGCTGAGTGTGAAGAAACAAGAAGCAGCAGAGGTGATAAAGCAGAGGCTGTTTGGGTTTAAAGCACCTCGAGGAAAGACAACTGTAGTTCTGCTGCAGCTATTCGAGGTTGCATCAGGATATTGATGAAGGTCTGTAATGTTTTAGAAAGATACGCAGTGCCAGGGATTGTCATTACTACAGGTTTTAACTTCTTATGTGGAGAATAGTTGCTATGAGGGTAGGCTGGGCCCAGGTATTCCTGGATGCACTGGTTGACATATTTCTTCATTAAAGAGGCAGCAAACTAATCAGAGCTGCTGTTGTGTTTGACCTGGTCTTGGCGACCAGTGAGATTTTACAGAACAATGTGGCAGAAGATAACTTTTAACCTTGACTGGGCACAGACTGATTCTGTTTAAATTAGATGGAATAGTAAATATCATGGGGCCACAGCTAAGATTTTTCAGCTTCAAAACAGGAATGATCAGAGAAGCTATGGGACTGAAGGGATGAAGCGTTTCAGCTGAAAGTCACAGGTACTCGTACGTGGAAGACATTCATGCTCAGCGCTGCAAAAGCTAACATGCTTTCCTGAGCAAGAGGATGGAGGGAGAGCATATAGAAAAGGTGTCTCTCTCTCTGGAGCAAAAATTTCCTCAGTGAAAGACGGGATTGGTCAGCAAAGAAATCTACATTGTAGAGGTCACAAAGTTTAGGGAGAAAGGCACGCCAGCTGGCAGAAATCAAGATGAGATAGACCTGGCAGAGGAAGTCATGAGTTGCTGGAAGTTCTTTGTAAAGGTAAAAAGAACAAGGCACAAGATCAGACCTCTGTGCGGTGCGGCTAAGATCAAGGTATGCCTCAGAAAACAGAAGTTTTGCCTCACTTTGCAGGAAAGACGGTGTAGAAGAAGGGGGTGGCTAAAAGTTGGTGGCTAAAAGTGTCTGGAAATAGAAACAATCCCATCAGAGGTCAAGGCAAAACTTGCAAGGTTTATTCAGATCAGAAGGTTTCCAGAGATACATCAAGTAGTAGATCCAATAGCATCGATGTTCAATCAACCTGGTCGACTGAAGGTCGGATGGAGACCACACGGTTGCATAGTATCAACAATTTTACCTAAGTTTAATTAAGGAACGAAAAAGGGCTGTGGTTACTCACAGAGCCAGGGGCTTAGAAGAACTTTTCTTTTTATGCTAGAACAAAGTAGGAATCATTAAAGGTATTGATGTGCATAGACACAAAGATGGGACACAAAATGATGTGCATAGACACAAAGATGGGACAAAATTCAACATGGCTGTATGAAACGTAGAGTATTTTTGATTATTTTGATGCTTGGGAGGAGAACAGATAATCTTTTAAACATCGGTTATGTGGTATATTAAATCTATCTAGTTTCACAAAAGGTGGTTGGGAAGCTGTGGAAGCAGGGGAGTACAGGGATTCACACTTGAACTGAAAAGCGGGTAACGAATTGCTTAATGAAGAGACTCTGAAACACAAAATAGTAGGTAACTGCTAATGAAATTCCTTAGGGACTGCTTTTGGCACCGGTTAATTTTATATCTTCGCTGATGACCTTGGAGAAAAAATGTAAATGTTTTCTCAAGAGACAAAACAAGGAGGCATTGCCAGTACTGAGGAGGAGAAAAGTACCTTCCAGAAGAGCTGGAAAAGGAGAGAGAATTTTCTAACAAGTGCAAAGAATGGCACTACAGTGATCTGGGGAAAAAAGAGAGGGATGATGGTAGGAGTCTCTGCTTTTTTTAGCCTAGCAAAAGGAATGTTAAGAGGGCATATGATTGCTGCCTATTAATACATCAGATGGGTAAATCCCAGTGAAAGAGAATTGCTATTTCAGCTAAAAGACTGAAGAGTACTGGCATGAGAACATATATGCATTACCTACTTAAAATAGAGGCGAGATACTAAGAGGTCATTTTAACCACAAAAACATAGAAGCTTCCTTCTAGCCACATGTAAACTGTTTTCAGATGTGTGCCATAAAAACCAGCTCTGGAGACAAACTCTATCTCTCCCTTGACCAATCTCAAATAAGCTTAAGTCCTTCCCCCTGCTCTGTTGTGGGAAACATTAGCTAAGCCATGCTGTAGGGAACTTGTACGATTCCATGCTGCAGGAGGTCAGTCCCCCCAAATGTCATAGATTCAAGGGCATGTGGTTTTGCCCAGCTTCACTTGAGCTATGAAGTACAGTCCCTGGTCGGCCAACTCCTGGGATCTGGGTGCATGGGTGCATGGGTGCACGGGTGGCTGCTATTAGCATAAAGAAGGAACTTCTTTGCTGACCTCCCCAAAATGCACATATTTGGCACAGCCTTTAGCATTGTGCACTCTCTGATACAAGTGGGCGTGTTACCACAGCTTCTCATGGGGCTCTGGACAGTCGCCCATGAGGTAAGGAAAATAAAGACATATGGGTTAAGCAAGATGTCTTGCACCACAAACCATCTGTTATCTTCCCTTTTAATTTTTCTCCTGAACTTACCCTACATATATGTAGAGTCATCTGGCCCATCCCTACTCTACAAAACCAACAACCCAGGACCCAAACCACAGAGCAGAATCTGAACTGTGTCCCTGGGCTGCCTGTGGAGGCCTCCGGACAGAGGCAGGTCTGTCCTCTTACGTGTGCGCCAGTGCCTGGTAGGCTTCATGTGAGTGGTGTTCCCTGTCTGATGGACACAGCCCAAAGGGGAAAAAATTAGCTCCCGAGGAAGCGTAAGGAGAGAGGAGGAGACCATTAGTCATGGCTGCCTTGTTTTGACTGATGTGGTCAGCTCCACCTGTTTAACTTCCACTCAGAAATGTTCGTCTTCCATTCAAGGAAGGCCGCTCCTTGTAGCTGCGCTACCCTGTACAAGTGTGACCCGGAGACGCAACCTCCAAAGATAGATTTGGGATCTCTTGACAGCAGGCATCTCCCAGCGGTGTGACCTCTGTGCAGACGTGGTGGCCATATGCAGTGTTCCTGCTGGGGTCTTTTCACGCATCGGAACTAGAGCGGAGGCTGTGGCACCTACGCTGGCTCCTCTATACACTGCTGTTAATTTCAGAGGTTAAAAAAATTATTTCCCTGTTTTCTGAAAGGGAGACACCGAAACATCAACTTCAAATCTAATGTACTGTGCTGCTTTTGTCAGATTCCCTTGGGGGACAACGACATTTAGGATTTCTCGTAAAGCCCTAGAGGATATCTGCCTGTCTGTCATTATCTCCACATACTGTTCTGCTTGTCCATGCAAGATCCTTAGTTTGGAAGTGGGTCTCTGTGTATATGCCTCCGAATGTGTCTTCTTGTATGTTAGGACCTATGTGCATCAAGGCATGGGCTCTATTTTGTATCTCTGTATGTCTTTGTGCAGGTTCATCCCTCTGTACCAAGAACATGAGAAATGTAATGAATCCTTTTTTCACCAAGTTAAAGAGCACTAGAAACGTGGTTGGAATAATCCTGCCAGACTGGTAGCTCAAACCAGAGCCGTGCAGGGTACACAGACTGGAAATACTGGGATCACATCAAATGGGCTTGCAGGTACACTCTCAGGTCTTCAGATATTGCCCCATTGCATGTGCTCTCCACGTACAACACACACATGCCAGGAGGGGAGACTTTTACTGCCAGTCAGAGGATGACTGAACACGGGAAACATGTCTTCAAGCCAAGTCCCTTGTCTGGAAGAGTTCTGCCACCCACCACAATGTCCTGCAGACTCTTTCCCTCTGCCAGATGATGGGCACAGCTGCTTGCCGGAGATCACCAACTGAGAGGGTGCCTCTTCTTGGAAAAGCATGCACCACAGGCTGGGATTACACCAGCAGTGGTAATTTGCCCCTTCTCAGGTGCTGGCAAAAGCTTCTGAGATCTTTTCTTTCATGTGGGGGGAGAAAGAGGTCACCCTGACCAATGCCAGCTAAGACTCACCATCACTACCTCCCTCTCCCCTGCACTAATCTGCCGGGAGAAGCGTGAGAGCAGAGTGCCCAAGTGAACAAGTTTAGGAGGCGCTGAGGGTAACCAGAGAGATGAACCAGAAAGTCATATGAGCACCGTGCACGCTCCTGGTCCTCCATGGACCTGCTGGCTCAGGGCTTGTAGTGTGCCTGTGGTCGTGCTTAGTACTAATGGGCTTCCAGGAGCACATGGCTCCATCAAGCAATAAGAAGATGAGCCTTTGCCTGTGGCCTCCATGGAGGGCACCCGTGCATGAGAGGAGCACCTCCCAAGGGGCAGGGGGGTGGTGGTCCTGATGGGAGCCAGCTAAGGCATGCCACCCATAGCCAATATAGTCTTAAATCATGCACTGTTCCAACATGCCTATGAACAAGGGAGGTAAAGGAAAGAAGGGAGCCCTTTGTCACCACTCTGGGAACAAAGGCCGGTCTGTGAGACGGAGAGTAATACTGACCCAACCAGCATCAGCTGCCGTTGTTTCTTCCGTCATGCTGACAATGCACAGTTGCAGGGTTTCTTTCCCTGCGAGGAGAATGGGATTTAGTGATACCATAAGTCAGCCGAACAGCAGCCAAGATACCAGTTCAAGTCCTGTTCAATGGATGCAGCCTTTGCTTTGTGTTGTTTTTCTCCCACTTCCTCTATTTTGCACCGAGACTCATTTCCTCTCTCTTTCTCTGTAGCACAAGCATCACAAATGCGCACACACTTTCACTCCCTTTGCTTCCATTTACCTCCTGTTTTGGAGGAAGCAGCTGTGTTATATTGCTAGAGAGATCAAATGCTTTTGCCAACACTGCCCTCAGAGAAGCAAACAATGTTAATCACTGAAATTAGCATCAGCGTGCACCAGTGGCGTCATGTCCACCCAAATGAGTGCGACAGTGTGCCATGCTCTTTCGGGCTGGCTTTGCTGGGAGCTTGGGTAGACACTGGACCAGGGTCTTCCAGTAGGTTTCCTCTGGAGCTGGGAGAGAGGCCACAGCCATTCCCTGCTGGCAGCTGGTCTCTGGGCAGGGAACACTGTCAAGGAAGCAAGGCTGTGACGTTGGATGCTGGACGTACGGACGTTGAATGGGTCTCGAGCGACGTAGCTTGGCTGCTGGCTGACAACCTTGTGTTGTCGTTAGATAACCCCTGGAACAAGAGCCAGCCAGGAGCTCCGGTGCAGCAGCTAGCCCAGGTGAGCTGTCCCTGCCCTTGCCACCCATCCGCCCTGCCTTCCCCCGGCTGCTGAAAAAGGCAGTGCTGACCATGCGGCTCCCACCAGGCACTCTCGGCGCCCCACACAGCTGGTGCGGTGAGGGACAGAGGGGACGGGTCGCAGGGTTGTCTGACTGCCAGTGTCCTTGCACCTTGTGGCACCAGCAGCAGTGCACACTTGGTGCCCAGAAGCAGCTGCTGAGTTACAGCTTCCCTTTTCTCTTGAGCTGTGATTCAAGTGCAAAGAGCACTCTCTAAAGTTTCCTTCTCCATCACAGATGTGCTTGCCATCTGTATGGTCAGGAGGAAGGCATGCAGTCTGGCTAGATTTTGTCTCTGTCCACAAGCCACTTGCTTAACTGCTCCCCATTGCTACATATTCCTGTAAAATCAGGACAGTTCTGGCTGACTATCTGAAGTGCTAGAGATGGGCCATAGATAGAGAGACCAGCTGGTATGTGTTCAGGCTGAGCTGGGAAACCTCTGAAGGATCTCCCTGGTGCATCTTGTTCATGTATTTAAGGGTAAAACAGTGTTCAGATCTAAGCCAGGAAAAAAAAATCTTTGTTCTGGTCAGGTAGGGAAGAATTGAGGGGATGTGATTTGGTCCCCCAGGATTTCACATGGCAGATCTGGTCATGCTATTGCAAGGAGCTGGGAACCAGCAGTCCTGTGGCTTCCAGACTTTTGTATTGAAGGGTTTCCATCAGTTATAGGTGCTGGGAAGCATTTCTTGGGACAGAAAAGGGGCAGAGTTTGCAAGTGATAAATAGAAAGGCACCTCCTTAATGACCACAGGCAGGCCCCTGTCCTGCAAGTTAATACCTGAATTATTGAGTAATCTCTGATGATCACACAGTGCCGGACATACAGAGAAAACATCAGAGCAGAAGGATGGAGCACTTAAAGCTCCACTGGAGCTCTGGGGCCCTGGAAAGCAGCAGAGGAAGGCCAAAGATTGTTTCACTCTGTGTCTGCACAAGGTGTGAGGAAATAAAAAGGCCTCAAGAAATAGTCCTAGTTCTTACACTGGCTGGCTCTGATGTGCTTGATAGGTTTGGTAGTTTTAGGGGAGGAGAAGGAAAAAGAGGAGCATAGCCAACTCCCTTAGAGGAGACCAGCCCATGGCTGGAACCGAAAACAAGAAGGACTGCTGGAGAGCCAGAACTAACCCCAGCTGTGCCAAGCAACACAGCACATCCCCTCCAAAAGCATGGCTATGGCTGGGCAAATAGGGTCCTGAAACTGTTTGTAGAGCTGGGAATCCACAGCACCGCAAGAAAGGGAGTTAGGACATGCAGAGCAAGGTGGATTGGTCAAGCATGACTGCACGCAGACCTGCGGGCCCTAGGCAAGCCGTGCAGGCCACAAAAATATGAACATGGCTGGCTATAGCTGATAATTGATGCTGTAATATGATAATGCATGAGACTGGCTACAGTTCAGTGGGTCTGTGGTACAGCAGTCTGCACAGAAGAGACTCAGTCTGGTGGCTGCTGATGCCTATCATTGCCAATACAGTGGAGGAATGGACAAAATGGAGAATAATCCTGCTTATTTTGAAAAAGACCCAAAGAAGGGCCTAAACTGTCTCAGAAACTTGCCACGGAGCTCATCTCCCGTGTACCCCGCTGTCACAGTTTCAAGGACACTTCCATTGCAAAGCACTGCAGACTTACCAGCAATGTGCGAGTATAGAGTCACGTGTGTGACACAGGTCACAGAGGTATAAGTATGGATATATACACACACTCACAGGCAACGTACATACAGTATACATATTATATATGTTATAATATATGTATGTTACAATAGAGCACTTAATGAAGAGCGTGTTTGTGCCTGCTGACACCACCTTCAACAGAAACCTGAAGAGAAAGACCCTGCTACCCAGCACATGGGGGATTTGAAGCAGTACAAAGAGACGAGGAAGATGAAACAACACACCCCCTCCACCCCCCCAGGATCTGAAGTTAGGGAGCAGGAAAGCGCTACAGGAGAATGAGATCCCTGAGCCCTGCAGGGGCTATGAAACACCCAGCTGAGGAAAACCTCTGCTCCTGGGGGCAGTTGCTAATGTCCTGGAGGAACCCTGCAAGTCTGAACAACGGCAGTGGGTGCTGCAGCAGCTGTCAGGCATTGCTCACCAGGTGGGTTGCTCTGGCTGTTTATAGTGATGCCCTGCACTAACAAGTTCTGCGCTTGTGCTCCCGTTTTGATCTGAAAAGGAAGGTGTGGGACTGGGCACGGTACCTGCCAGATATAGCCCTGGTGGTTCAGGCAAGCTGCAGTGTGAGTTGTGCCACACAGAAAAAGGCAGATCCCTTGCAAAAAGCCTGAGGCCCTGGGCAGCCCCAGGACTACCAACAGCCCCAGAGGAACATGCTCGGTGCCCCGGGGTGGGGGCGCTGCAGAAGGGAAGCCCCTGGGGTGTGTAGCCAAGGGCAGAGCAGCCCAGGGTAGGTTGAAGCCAGCTCTGCCTGGCCAAAAGTAACATGCTCCTTGTTGCTTAATCTGTGAGGACCCATCCCAGAGAGCCCTGAAAAAGTCTCAAGCTGTGGTACGCATGGGTGGAGGGCATATAGGTAGAGGGCAGCACCTTCTTTTGTCACCGTTATCACCAGGGTGTGATTTCTGGAAAGCTTTCTTATCCTGGAGTACAGAATCTACATGGAAGCAGCTGGATTGCATCCCCAGCTCCTCTGGCTTCAGCACACACAACTGAGCTCCGCAAATATTGCTTTAGCAGAGTTGGACACAGAGCAGAACAAGGAGGGTGTCTCTCTCACACGGCATGGTGACACCAAGCCCAGTTGCACGTAGTTCGGCATAAAGGAAGAACGGCAGCAAAAGCATCCTTGAGATTTGGCCAAAATCCGCTCGGGAGGGAGCTTCAGGTGCCACTTCTGCTGGGAGGTCAGGCCGGTGTGTGCAAGGTCAGACTCCTGTCAGAGGAGGCTCTGTTGGCTGCAAGGTGATTCCCACATTAAGCCTGAAATGGTAGCGGGCAGCTTGCACAGCTCCACCTTGGCCAGCACCGCCAAGACAGCGGACACAGCGTCCACGTGGAAACCATAAAGCTGAGAGCATCCTCGGGCATAGGGATGGCTTTGCTCAGTGGGGAGGGCAGGCGGGGTTGTTCTCCTGCCATGGAGAGTTGGGGGGTCTGGAGCAAGGCTCAGCCTTTCCCCGCTGCCATGCCAGTCCCTGATGGCAGCCCTGCTCTGGCTGTGCCCTCCTGCCCCAGCTCCAAGCCTGCACGCTGGCCATGCTGGCCCTGCAATTTAAGGTTGGCTTGACCAGCAGGGAATGATCAAAGAGTGTTTTTGATCTTAAAGAAAAGGGGGAGTGAGTCTGGGTTGTTTGTGGAAGAGGAGGTCACACTGGACCAGGAGAGTGGAGGAAGGATCTGGTCTGAGGTTCCTCACCTTCATGGAACTCAGGGTGGGTCAGAGCCATTAATGCAGAGGGCAGGAAAGAGGTTAAGTGAAGAAGAGTGGAAAGGGTAGAGCCACAAATACCCCCATATGAAGGCCAGGAAGGGAACATTCTGCGTAGCTGCCTAGGACAGAGGTTTATGATTTTTTTTCTTATGCAGTTCAGCGGTGTTATCCACTGTGAAAAATCATTGGCCATGGAGATATCTGATAAGAACTGAGCTGGCATCAGCTGGGAGAACAAAATGACAAGAATGCATTGGGCTGCACCCCCAGTTTTACCAGCAGACAGGACATCGGGCTTGGAACAGCGTGTTGCTCACCTTTATCGCTAATTGTTCTGCCTGCCTAGCTTCTTTACTGCCTCCTAACGAGGGCAAATATGATGTTTTGAGATTTCATCCTCTCCTAAGAACACCTCCTCCTCCTACATCTCACCCCCCGTCCTGTGTTCCCTAATGCATAGCCTTGGCTGGTGATGGGAAGTTTAGGGAGCTGGGAATGGTGTGAGTACAGAGGAATAACTAATTTGGCCAGCTCTGCACTTCTAGGCCAAGGGTGACATAGTTTTCCCCATATGGCAACAAAAAGTTGCCATTTATAGCAAAATCTCTCTGCTCCCAAGTGCTTTACAATGAAGGAAAGCAAAAATCCCCTTTCTCACTTTTTATTTTTGGCGAGAAAGGGGATGCAAGCTATGGGGTGCTGAACAGCCTCAGCCTACACCACAACCGTTCAGGGTGCACTGGAGATGTCCCACCGGCTGTCAGGGACAGGCACCAGGAAGAGGAACAGCTTCAAGGGCAACCAGCGGGCCAAGGTGGGACACATGGTGCACTCCCTTACGCGGCTGCTGCGGGGCTCAAGGGCTTTTCTTCTTCCCGTGCCACATTCCCTTCCATCTAACCTATCCCTCTGACTGGAAGGGGCAGGGAAGGTCCCATGCCTTCCTGGAAGCGTGGGACTCCCACCTCGCCTCTGCGGGACTGGAGGGTTGTGTTCCCTCCATACAGTGAGCGCAGAAACTCATCCCACAAGACGTGTGAAGAGCTCTTTGTCTAACAGAAACACAACACATGGCATTTGAGGACACTTTTGTCCCTCAGCAAGGTGGGACAGGCCTTGTTAGGGCTGGATCACAGGTGTTAGCCCGAAATTCAGAGAGGGGCTGAGCTTCCTTTTCCTGCTCAAGGCTTGGTACGAGTGAGGCTGTGAAAGAAAAGGCTTTTCTGCAGTCTTTCCTTCCTCAAACTTAACTCCAGCAGAGTGTTTTTCTCCAACCTGGCTTGGGAGGCTTTGCTCCCCCCATCCCTTGTGAGCCATCACATTCTTATGGCCCCACAAGGCACATCCTAAGCTGCTCCCCAGGGCTACTGGCAATTCAGTTAATTTCCGTGAAACCTTGGGCAAAATACCTGCCTCTCCCTGTGTTTTTGAGGAGAGGGTGCAAGACCTGTCCATCCAGGCTGCTGCTGGAGGGTATCCAGAACCAGCTCTCTGCTTTCCTTAGGGCACGGCTGGGACGCTGAGCTGCTGGGGGTCAAGCCCCACTGATGCCCTGGGAGCAACAGCATTGCTGTGCTCTCCCTAGACAGCGGGACAAGCCTATTCAAGCCTGAAAGGTGGTCAGGCAAAAGAGCTGACAAATGTAGCTGTAAGACATCTGTGGTCATGTATTTAAACAACTATAGCTTGCCTGAGAGTTCAGGTGTTAGCATTCCGCTGATGTGACTGGAGACAGGGAAATCCTTGAGGATAATATGAACAGAAAAGTCCTCTTAGAGCATGGCTGTTACTACCACCTGTGTGTGTTTCTGGGAGGTGGGTTCATGTGTGTTGGCTGAGGATCCAGCAACCACGTGCATGCAGCAGTGTCAGTGGAGACCTTCATGCGAGGGGCTAAGTTGAGGATGCGGCACAAAGAGGAGGAAGAGATGCTTGGTGCTTCTTCCAAATTTGGTAGTAATCTGGGGATTCTCACAACCTCATGGATAAAATGAAACCAGCTACGTCACGAGGGCACGAAAAGGGACCCTGGTGACCACAGTGCAAGACCCTTGATGCCAGTAATGATACATGGAGGTTTAAAGATGTTGATGAGTTCAGACAGCTGATTACAAAATCACACTGAAATCCAGAATGAAAAAGAGGATCAGACAAACTGTAGGACTCTGACTGCTTCCAGAGGAGGTAGTGAGGATCCTGCCTTGACTGCTCTGTCTGTGACCAAAATAGACCTTCCCCAACAGATCCTGAACATGCTCATCCCAGTATTAAGTTTTCTTTCCTATCATACCTTGATATTTCCGGGTGATCACACTGTTTCCACCAGCTTGTGCTGGATGCCAGCAGTGCAGCTGAGCTGTTCCTAACCCCTGGTCTACAGTAATGAGAAGACTTTGCTTGAAGCCTGCAAGTGGTATCTGTTGCTTTGGGAGCAATTTGTCCAAGACGGTCATTTTTCATCAAGGAGGAGAAAAAGTCACTCAGAAATATTCTTCTCTCCAAGGAAAAACTTTCTTAATTTTTATTTTATTGTCTCTGGGGATGAATCACCTCCTAAAAAAATGGGGAGAGCAGAGAAGTAAGAGCGTGTGAGTGAGCACACGCGAGAAAGAGGAGGCTGGGGACAACCACATTTCAGACTGGCTGTCGCAGTGATTTGCTTTTAGAAAGTATTTTTGAAAGGAAATAAAGAAAAAGAACAGGGAAAAAAAGTGCCTGGATGATTAGCTATAGTTACAACTGAAAGCAACAGGGGGAAACAGCTTAACTGGGGAAAAGAAAAGCCAGCTGCTTGCTAAGCCTTTTCCCCCTCTCCTCTGCCCATGGGCCCAGCTTTGGGTGCTGGGGCAGCACCGAGCTGCGGGGAGTCTCTTCCCAGCTGGTTGAGGTTGTAGCTTGGCGATGTGGTAAACCTGACTGTAGGGCTCCTGACATCAGATCAAACACCCCGGCCATGCCATACACAGGGCAGAGGGGTTTAAACTTGTTGGTTCAAAATCTTTTGAGAATTTTTGAGACAATAATTCTTGCACAACCAGGCTTCACACCTGTGCTGCTCCGGTTTTTTTTTCTGGATCAGGTGCTGCCCATCCTCCCACAGGTGGGATGAAGCCATCACAAGCACCATGCGATGCTCTGGCTCATTCGACAGAACCGCAGCCCTGTTACCATGCCTCACCAGACCAGCTTTATAGGGCTGGGTAATGCAGGTAGGCATTGGTTGGATGCAAACGATCAGATCCTCACCACCTAATAGATATCACCAAATATATGCATGGATAGACAGGTAGGTGTTGCACGAATGAAGGGTTTCAGGGGGTTATTTGAAAGCCTGGTTCACCAAGTGGCATCACAACCTATCTGGGTCGGTTTTTCTGGACAAGAATCCATAACCAGGAGCTGCTTTGGTCGGTGCTGAGAAGTTGTGTGGAACTGCATCCTCCCTAACGGTGCTTCTGTCGACTCCTTGGCTGTCTCCCCATCGGGCCCAGATCTGTTTAGCTGTGAAACCAGAGCATAGTATCTTATGTCCACCAGGTATGAAGACCAAGGTAAATAATCCTCAATAGAAACCACACTTGTTAGGGAGAGAATGCGTATTATATTTCATAATTCACCTTGGGACTCATTCACCAAAGGCTGCTCTAAGCCCATTAGCGCCGACGTCTATTTTTAACCCTGATTCCAGTCAGCTGTGGGTCCCAGTCCATGCACGTGACATGCTGTCAAGGATCCTTCTTTTTTTTTTTCTTTAACATTTAAAAAAATCCTGTGATTTTTTTTTTTCTGCTGGCTGTTCGACCTCCTCTCTGCAGAACTACGGGGAGGAGCTGAGCTGCTCTGCCTGCAGAAAGGTTTCCCTTTCCTCACAGCTGAGAGTTTTCAAACCAGCCCTTATTTTCTGGCTTGTTTCTGTGCATTGGGAATCCAGTTTGGCAAGTGCACTGGACATGGGGTGCCGGCTGGGCGAACCCCTGGGGGGTGACACTGACTTTCCCAGGCGTAGGGACAATAGTCCCGTGCCCCTTAGGAAGCACAGCTTTTTTCCAGCTGTAATAGGAAAGTTGTGGTGGCATTTCACTGGAGAGGTCTTTCGGTATCTCCCTCCCGATCAGATCTCCCTTCTGGGCTATTTGACCTGGCTGTTTGCCTGACAGCAGCACAAGCCTCCTGGGGGCAGAAGGAATTTTTTTGTGCACCACGCAGGAAATCTGGGGCCTTTTAAAATGAAAGGAAGCATAGAAATGTAAGATCCCATTGCCGCTGTTACCAGAGCTGGGCAAACTGGCCATATTTGCTTTCCAGCCTTCTGAAGAGTCAGAGGACTCGAAGGTTCACACAAGTGAAGGTGTTTGGGAAGTCGGACGAAAGGAGCAGGGAGACAGATGATCTCATGGGAGGGAAGACGAGTGTGATGAGAGGGATTTCCACCCCTCCCTATGGGATGTAAAACTTTGCATAGATACAGACCCTCTGCCATACTCTTCACTGGCAAAACCCAAGGGTCCAGAGTATCTTGGGGTGGCACACGGAGTAAGGGGGAGAGAGAAGGAGGAGGGCTGCAGAGGCTGGAGGGGGGG